>PVKN010005004.1:0-31999 GCA_004027915.1 Capromys pilorides
ACTTTGCACATGGGTAACTTGCAAAAGCTTGAACTTGAGGGTTTGCATGTGGAGACTGCTCTGAGAAGATCTGCAAGAGTGAGGGAGAAATATTTTAAAATAAAGGTTGAAATGTGAATAGAGCCAGACTGTCCATTCTTGGAACTCTTCTCCTCACATTTTTTTTTTTTTAAAGTGTATTTGGTTGTTGCAGGGTCTCACTATGCAGCTTGGACTCATGGTGATCCTCCCTAGTGCTGGGATTACACGCGTGCACCACCACACCTGGTGTCTGGCTGGCTCAGCCTGCCCTGGGGTGGGGCTGGCCCGAGCATGTGGTGCTGGGGATTGAACCGCAGACCCTGTGCTAGTCTAAGCAAGTGCTTTAGTCTGATGAGCTATGTTGTCAGTCCCCTGCCCCATCACCACATTTTTAACATTTATTTAACAATGGGTAAAACTTTATTTATCAGTGGAGCTAAAAACAGGGTCTCCAAAAAAAGAGAGGGAATCGTAGGAGAGCAGGGCTTTTAAGCTAAGCGCTCTGCATTTGGAGGAGGTGGATCCACCCCAGAACAGACAGGCCCAGCAAAGAATGGGCAGGAAGATTTTGATTGAGCAGGAGGCAGAGACCCAAGCACATACTCTCATTAAAAAAAAAAAAAAAAAAAAAAAAAAAAAAAAAAAAAAAAAAAAAAAAAAAAAATATATATATATATATATATATATATATATATATATATATATATATATGGCATTTCAGGAGGCATTTATCCCAGGCCTGGTGAATTTAGAGTTATGGGCTTGGTTGGGGCTCCAACAGATGATTATGGTAATTTAGAGAGAAAGTACCAAGCCATTTCTGTCACACGGCTGCTCCAGTTTGAAAATAATAGTGCCTCCTTGCATTTATTGAGTGTGGAGTATGTTCCAAAGTGCTTTCCCATCTATTATCTCATTTGATCCTCACTACAGGCCAGAGATGCAGGCTGTGCCCCTGCCAGGAGCTCTGAATGAGAGCCACCCCCTTGGAGGGTTTGTTTCCTTACTAGAAAATAAGGGTGCTATTCTCATCCCTCAGTATCCTTCTCATCAAATATCGCATGAGCTCGCTTTCCATCTGAGGCAGAACTGCTCAGCTGAGGGTACCAGGGTCACCTGTGCCAGCGGCCATACTGGCTGGTGAGAAGGCAGATTCCGGCTTCACCCAGGTGGAGACCTGCATATCGCAGGCGGGGGCAGCGCTGGGAAACCTGCATGCTCCACACACTTCCTGAGTGATTCTAGTGCACGGCGATGCTTGAGAGCTCCTGCTCTACTATCTTGTAACTCTTCAGGCCCAAGACCTTGTTATATAAAGCACACACTCAGCAACTGAAAAATCCTACAAATATAAAATGCTGATGAGTGGGGAGAAAACAATCTAGTGTTGGCTGAGTGTATCTGATCACCAGATAATAACAGCCTCTCAAGGATGTAATTAGTGCCCTCAAAATTGGAATATGACTCTTTAATAATTTAAGTAAGATCATCAGGATTAATGAATAGCAGTTGAAATTAAATGTGGGACCATAAATCCACACAGGCCTGCTCTAGTGAGGTGGTTATTGATGACGAGGCAACCTGAGAGGCAGGGGTCTTGCTGAGGCTGGAGGCGTCTTTCTTACTTCCTCCCACAAGGGCCCTGTGTCTCGGCACTTCCTGAGACCCAGGACGCCACCACCCGCACATGCCCCAAGGCGTGTTTGGTGGCCTACCACACCTGTGTTTTCCACAAGTCTAAGCATCTTTTTTTGCTCACTCCCCTAACTTCTTTTCTTTTGGACCACATCCCCACCCCAATGCTGAGCAGTGTGTTGGCGCTATCAAAATAATCTGCAGTGTCTGCTAAGAACACAGGTTGCTAGGATCTACTTGAGGGCCATTAAATCGAAGCTCTGGAGAGGGCTCTGTAACCACATTTAACAAGCTCCTCAGTTGACACCCACAGGGAGAAGGGTGTGAGCCGCTGTGTGAATCTGGCTGGCGCTGGAGGCTGTGGGGGACACTTGGGTTCGCAATGGCGCCTCTGCGTTCACTGTTCACTCAGTCACCAGACTGTAGTGTTCTCTGCAGGGCTTTTCCCTCCCGTGGGAGCTGGGATCTGCTTCTGTGTTCTCACTGCACGCTGGAGCTCCTTCAGCAATCCCACACGCTAATTTCATCTCATTCACTCATGACACGTTGAGGTGGATGGACGCTGGGTTTCAGTTAACAGTGATAAGAATAAGTGCCATTCGCAGGACAATCTCATTAACACTGACAGTTTACTGAGCGCTGACTGGGTGTTGGGCTCTGGGGTGGGACAGTGTCACTTGATCACCATCCAGCGGTACAAAGGAAGAGAGCAGTATGGCCTCTGGGCAGGAAATGGGCTCTTCTAGTTCACACTAGAAGAGAAAGTGTTGGCTCTTGGGATGGGGACAGGACAAGACGGTACTGGCCCAAAGCACGCCTGCATTTAGGGGCTGGCTGGCACGACGGAATGGCGTAGGTGAGGACTTTTCTGTGACCTAACTATGCTCAGCTTCCCTTGGCCTGCGTGGGCAAGCAGAGAGGGTTTTGCTTCTACCACAAAAAAATATGTGTAGTATTCCTGCTCAGGACGAAGGAAGGGTGAAGGAAGGGCTCATTAGGATGCCTTCTAAGGTTGTGGGAAGGTGTCTGATGGGAAAACTGGTGGCTTGCCTGTCCTCCTGCCTGGGGAAAACTCACGCTGGCTGCTGTGTGCCTCCAGAAATGTGACCTTCAGCATGAGCTCTTCAGGACGAGCAGCTGGAGAGCAGTTATTATTGAGACTGGATTCTGACAGTGGGCAGGAAAAAGCCTGCTGCTGAGAAGGCTGGGCAGAGAGCAGAGCGGGCTCCTCCCGCCTGTTGCCACGCTCACTGCACGCAGCCGGCACCGCCCACTGTGTCCCATTCAGTACCAGCTGCGAGTGGAGAAGCAACGGCACATGACAGGACTCTATCAGCTACTCTGAACTTCCTGGTTGCTAGGAAATAAGGTGGACATCTTAGGGGGTCCGCATTTAGGAAGCAAACAGATAAAGCTAATTTTTCGTCACTCTAGAAGGAATGGGCTTTTTTTGAGATTTTGGAGAAAGGACTTAGTGTCCACGAGGCTCTCAAAAAGTTAGAAAAAGCAGCATGCATGAAATAAGACATTATAGAAAGCAAGCCATTAAGGTGCAAGAGGAAGGAGTATTACTGTGGCCTCAATACTTGCCTATTTCTTTGTTGTTTATAATGCGGCAAAAACCACATTTTCATGAGGTTTGTCGATTTGAGGTCGTACAGCCAGAAAGACAGCAAAAGAGAAATTGAGCTCTCAGTGCTCTTGATCATATGCTAATTCACAGTGCTGCATATATTTTATTTTGGGAACTTTTTAAAATAAATGATGTACAAGTGCATGGATCCTCAGAGTGTTAAGCACTGGCTATTTCTGGCTAGGAAAATTGGTAACATTTTAAGCTTCCAATGTTCACAGCTCTGTGGGTCTCCTGGATTCAGATCCAACCCCAGTTGGCTCTGGCACTGTAACTGCTTGGTAAGACAGGCTTGAAGCCTCCAGGAGCCGAGAGTGCCAACAGGAGAGCGGAAGCACCTTGGAAGTACCAGAGAAGGGCTCCCTAGGAGGCTGTCTTTGCACTGGGCTGAAGGCTGGAGCTAACGCTTGCCTTTTGCTAAAGTGCCTTATGAATCCACTAGCCCGAGGTTATTTCTAGAGTCTGGATAACATTTATAAGAAGTGAAAATAGGAGCACACACCTATTAGACATATGAACGTAGATTATCGTGATTACCTCTCACTACTTAAAAGTGGTGCTGGGATTGTTTTATTTAGGAAATGGGCTACAGAGAGGAGAGGACTTTCTTGTTCTTTTGTTTGAACTCTACAGCATTTGCACTCTCCTTTCAGGCAAATGCCAGCTACCAGACACTTCCTGTAAAATTAGATGCAATGAGTTTAAGATGCTCACAGCAGCGTCTGGCAGGAGCAGGTGCAGCACAGGTGCCACCAGCGTTATCATTTCCCCTCTGGGACGGTGACGAAGCCAGCACACGCAGCTCCTTACTTACTGAGCTGAAGGTGAATGATGTGAGCGGGATGGGATGGCACATGCTACCCCAAGTGGACCGTAAGCAGCCGCTTCCTTTTATCTTGGCCTCAAGTCTCATCTCCTTTCAGACCCCGGGTGAATAACGCTCCGCCTCTGCCTTCAGCTGGCGGGAAGGCCGGAGCTCCCTGAAGTCAGACTGGGCGCGAGGGGGTGGTTCTGTGCCTCCCCCGTGGGGGGGGCCTTATCCAAGGACTGGCATGTCGTGCTCCGCTGGCTTTTGCTTCTCCCTCATTATGCTTTTAAGGAAACACTAAAAAAAAATGGCAAAGACTAGACTTTAATCACTGCAAGAGCATCAGGAGAATGCCATTAATTTAGCAGTCTTGCTGCCCCAAGTTGTTAACATGTAGAAGGTCCACCCGCCTCAACAGAAATGTCACCTTTCTGAAAATATAATGCAGCTATTTTCTAGCACAGAAATGATTCTTTTCCAAATACTGGAGCCTTTGATGTTTCAGATGCAATCTGAGTGATTTATTTGATTTTTTTTTTTTTTGCTCTCCCAGTAAATCATTTGTAAAGTGCTCGATTCACAAAGTCCTATTTTTTAAAGATGCATAAAATGTCCCCAAAATAAATTGATTCTTGCATCCTGTGCTCCTGCCACATATTTACAAAAAGGTTTATAGATCCTCCTAATTATAAGCTAATTAATATTCTGTCCTAGCCTTAGTCTTCTCAGCAGTTCTCTCCTTTGGAGTCTGAGGGAGAGGTGTGTAGGGTCTCAAAGCTACTAAGGGGGTCAGGAGAGTCTTTGGGGTCCTTCGTGGTACGAGCCTAGAGACTGATCCCTAAGGTATGGGATTCTTCAGATCAGGGAAGCAATCATGGGGAACACTGACCCTGCCGGTCAGCTGTGGTTTGCCACAGGGAAGGGACTGGTCCCCAGGAAGGGAGGGTTCTCTGCCCCACCCCCCCCCATTTTACCCCCTAGGTGGAATCTTCCTGGCCCTCATGCCATCGGGGAGGGTGGCAGGGCAGGTGGGCCTGGTGCACCAAAGTGAGATGGCCCTGTCTGTGTGGCCTGCTGCACACGGCTGCCTGTGGGAGTACACCTGGACTGGAGGCTCTCCGGGTCAGCGAGTATAGGCAGCGGGAGGAAGGGGCCTGCACTGCAGGCCCTGGACTAGCCTCTGCCACACACAGCTCATGTCTGGGTGTCTTTGCTTTGGAGGATGGGTGGTAGTCACTTTATAAGGACAGGGAAAAGGACAGCAGAAAGCCAAGGAGAAGGGACTAGCACACAAGGTTAGGTAGGTCTTGATATCCACTACAGAGTTTTTTTTTTTTTTTTTTCTGCTGTACCAGGGATTGAACTCAGGACCCTGTGCTTACCAGGCAAGTGCTTATTCTATTGAACTATCTCCCCGTGATGTCCACTACAGAAAGTGCAGTGAAAAGGAATGAATTTCAGATTCACATACCTGAGTACTGTATTATGCAGCTATTAAAAACAAACGAGTTAGCTCTGTACCTATTATGGGCATGACAGGTTAGCAGGGAAAGAAAGGAGTTGTACAGTAATGTGGATAGTGTGTTTCTACTGAGAGAGACAGAGGGAAAGAGAGAACAGAAAGGCCAGGTTGAATGTTCTAGAATCATGATGCATGGTTTTAAATCAAAGCTCTGCATCTTTGAGCCAAGGGCTCAACCTCATCAGCAATTTAACTGCTCTGTGTCTGTTTTCTCATCTGTAAAAACTGTGATTTTGAAAGTTGATAAAAGGAGGTCTGAGGTAGAGGCTAGTGGTTTTCTCACTGGGTGTGACAGAAACTACCAGAGCTGTGATGATGGAAGAAGGAATGCCCTAAGCACACTGTTGATGCCCACTGGCACGAGGGTCTGTGGCTGCCTGCTGTTACACGTGAGAGTGGTCGTGTGGAACAGTGGCGATGCCACATGGGAGACTTCACCATCGTTACCTCAGCTGGGTGAGACTGGAGGGATACTGGGAGGGCATGAAAAGGAAAACAGAAATGGAAAAATATTGGAAACAAAATGGGATATATAATGACAGATCAGCAGGTGAAAAGATGGGCCACATTATATGCCATTAGGAAATTCAAATTCAAATCACAGTGACACTGTTATTCATCTTTCAGGATGGCAAAAGTCCCAGACACTGAGCACACCAGAAGCTGCTGTAGGAATCCCTGTGCACGGCTCGCAGGACGGTGTTATGGTACAAAAGACAGCCTGGTGATTTCTTATAAAACTAAACGCACTCTAACCACCTATGTGATCCAATAAAGTACCTCAGTGAGTTGAAAACATGTCTGTACATGAACCTGTACACAAGTGTTTATAGCAGTTTTGTGAATCACTGCCCAGGCTGGATGCAATCAAGATGACCTTCAGTGAGTAATGGACAACCCGCGGTGCAGCCCTACGATGTCAAACTCACGTGAGCTATCATGAAAGATACTGAGGAGCCTTCCAGGTATATCTCCAAGAGAGACGCCAGTCAGAAGAGGTTCCTTTGCTGTGTGATTACCTTATTACGTGTTACTGTACTATGTGATTCCTACCACATGATGTCCCGGAAAAACAGTAAAACCACAGAGTAAAGGGTGGGGGAGGGCAGGGTGAATGAGTGGAGCGGAAGTGAACGTGCTGCATCTGACGCTGTAATGGTGCGTCAGCGTCATGATGCAGCCGTCCACACCCACAGAACGTGCAACACCAAAGGCGAAGGCTAATGTAAGCGAGTAATGTGAGGAGTCGGCAGTAATCCTGTGGAGGTGTCAGGCCATCGGGGTTAACGAGTATATGGCTCCGGTAGGAGACACTGATAGTGGGGGATGCTACATAGCTGGGAAGGGTGAGGGGTGTATGGCAGCCCTGGGTACCTCAGCTCCATTTTGCTGTGAAACTAAACTGTTCTAACACAACAATACTGGGGAAGGGGGGCAGAGAACCCTCCAAGTTAACAGTGATTGCTGCAGGTGATGAGGTCAGGCACCGCTCTGCCTGCGCTTCCAGGATTTGCTCCTGGACCCCCAGCCAGTGCTGTGCGTCCTTGGCGTGGAGTGCTCTCCTCTCCCTTACCTCCTCATCCTTCTCAGTACCTGAGCTCCACCGTGGTGCAGGGGCTCCAGCTTCACAGCTGCACCTGGGCCTCGGCCTCTCTCCCCTCTTGGAGGTGAGCCTTTGCAGGAAGAAGCCTGTTTTATCCTCTCTGTATAACCTCACACAGGGCCCTGGTACAGTCATTTCATGAATACTGTTGAGGACATGAATGTGAATTACTGTGGCAAATCAAGAGAAAGGGATGGAAAAATAAATAAAAAACCTGAAAGAGGCGAAAGACCCAAGTCCTAAAATGATGGTGGTAAAGGCAGTTTTGGAGCTCTGGGGTGTCAGAAGCAACTCAGTCCACAGGAGGGGATGATGAGATGAGGCCGCGCTGCGCCCTGGGAGGTGACTCTAAAGCACTAAAGGTTGAGGGAGGCCAAATGAACTTCTGTGGCATGTTCCCACGACTGGCATGATGCAAGCATGCAGGCTAGTAGTACATGCCATTAAGGAAAGTCCCTGGACCCTGGTATCATTGACTGGGGTCTTTTTTTTTTTTCCTTTCTTTCTTTTTTTTGAGACAAGAGCTCTCCCTTTTTCTTATGGCCGGCTTAGCCTGCCCTGGGGGTGGGGCTGGAGCAGCATGTGGTGCCACAGGGATCCAATTGCGGTCCCTGTGGTTGCCTAAGCTTTCCTAAGCAGGTGTTTTAGACCACTGAACCATCTCGCCAGTCTCACTGTGTAGCCCAGGCTGGCCTTGAACTCATGCTGATCCTCCTAACTCAACTTCTCGAGTGCTGGGATTATGGGTGTGTACCACCACACCCAGCCAGCCAGGGTCTTCTACCAGGCTTGTGCCAGCTCCAGTCACCGCCAAGGACCTGCCACTCGGGCCGCAAACACTGCTGGGAACTTCCTGCTGGACCTTTGTGGGGTTGGTCTGTGCTGTGTGTCCACAGTGGGCGGGTATGAGAAAGCCTATCAAGGCATCAGGGGTGCGGGGTGGGTCTGTGCTGTGTGTCCGTGGTAGGCGGGCATGAGAAAGCCTGTCACGGCATCAGGGGTGCAGCTTTCACGTCCCCCCACCCATTGCAGCCTGCCCATGGTTCGTCCTTTCTGCTACTATACACCCTGTATTTCTGAGAAAATAATACTGCTCAAAAGGCAGGGAGGGGAAGAAGAGGAACAGAACAAACAAGTAAACAAAATCTTCCTCTGTTTTTCTAACAGAAATCTGCCACTGAGGGGGTGCAACCAAGAGGCAGATCTGCCTCCCGTTGTCCTTGCCCCCCTCTCACAAGTTCAGAGACCCCTTCAAGTCCTCCTAATCCTCAAGCAATGTACAGACACTTGAAGAGCTGTTGGAGGCCCCTGGAAAAGTGTCATATTCTGTTTGTAAGCAGGGCTGGGATCACCCCGGTGTCAGCGTTGGCCTGACTTCCAGTCCCTGGTGCAGCCTGCACAAAGCTCTGGATCTCATTTCAAAAATTCATCTGCTCCAATTTCATCTCCTACTCTAGGTCTCGACCCTTGGCGGAATTATAATTAGTTGCCCTAGGGATCCCAGGGGAGACTCATTTCAGAGGAAAATGCCTTCCACGAGGCTGTGCCAGTCTCGCCTGTAGTTAGCATCCATGAATTTCAAGTCTGGGAACTGCCTCTGCTAACAGGGCACAGAGAAATCTGTCTCTTATGATGGCCCATATTTGCTGTACTTCAGACAGGCCTCTCCATAATTCTGAAATTGTTCCTCCCAAATCTCATTTTTAAAACAATCACTGCTGAGTAAGTTTTCTTCCAAAGCTGCCTTGAGAATTCCTTCTTGGAACAAGAATAATGAATGCTGTTCCAGACAGCAAAGGTTGCAAAAGCTGAGCGCTAATGTGCAGGGCTGGGCCACGGGGTCGGGTCTCTGGGCTGCAGGGACGCTCTGGGAAGGAAAAGGCACCCGCTAGGGACCTCGGCTGTCACTGTCACCTGTGAAATTGGGCAGCTTTTGCTCTTTATGGGTTAGGATGTGACGATGGCACCAAACTGGATTAGGACTTTTGCTTTCTCTGGCTAGCGGGTCCTGAAATGCTTTTGGGGAAGTGTGTGTTTCTTATCTGCCTCATGCCAGGTTTATTCTAAGTCTGCAGAAACCATGCCCTGTGCTTTGTGCCAGTCAGAGAAAGATCCACATAGGGCAGCTGATGTTCCAGAAGAACAGCTAGTGGGGTGCCCAGCCTGAAATGCAAGTGTGGGCAGGGCAGCTGTCACAGCAGCTTCCGCGCCTTCTGCTGCCACGCTGGCGTCCCTGGATGGACATGGCCTTGTTGCCATTGTGGGAACCACTCAGACTGCTTCAAAGCTCAGGGGCATCTAAGGACACCTGAGGATGTGACCCTGCTTGCCTAGTGCAGGTGCACAGTGGGACTCAGGTATGTAACCACGACTTAGCACAGGTAAATGCACATGCACTGCTCACGGCACCACATAAGAATGTAAATGCGGGGTGACAGCCTGTATAAGAACTGCACACTGCACGCGTGCTCCTGTGCTTGCGTTCTTGCATGCTCTGCTCCCCCCCCCCCACCTGCTGCTGTTATGTGCATGCATCTTTAACCTCAGGACCACTCCCTCAGGGCCTGATCAGGCCGAGAATGCGTGTGGGAGAAGCCACCACTTTCCTTTCTTTCCCATTCATTCCCTACTCACTCAGATCCACACCACCTGTGGTCTCGGTGGAAGACTGATGATAAATGCATCCCTCAACGGACAGCTGCGTAGCGAACTGTCAGAGCTGGGCACAGCGGCTGTGGGGTTGAGGATGGCCAGAGAGAAGAAAGGCAGCCTGAGAAGTACTCTGAAGGGGCTGCCTAGATTCCGGGGCAGGGTGAACTTGGGGTGCTCTGGGAAAGAGCCGTGGTGCTGCTAGTGCAGAAGGGGAGGTGGAGAGCAAGCAGGGAGCGCAGATCCAGCTGCTGTGGCCCAGCTGGAAGGCAGTGGGGAGGGGTCAGTCATCCCCTGAGGCAGAGGGTGGGAGAGGCGTCCAGGAAAAGGGGAGCCAGATGGGAGTGGGAAGCTCAAGGCAGAGCATTGGCCCACACACAGGCACAGGGCCCGGAGTCCGGGGGCCCAGCTGTGCCAATGGGACTCCTATCTGTGACCTTGAGCTCCTGTCTGTGACCTGGGCTCTGAAGGCCTTGGCTAGGGATGGGCATGAGGGAGAAATGAGGTAAGGGGTAAGTCTGGAACATGGCCCTCCATGGGGGCTGCACACAGGGAGAAAACTGAGGTGGAACGCAAAACAGCAGCCCGCTTGTTTAGGGTTCTACAATTTGGAAAATTCTCAGGGCAGCTGGAACTTGTACTTCCAGGTCTGCATTTAACCCTGATTCCTTCTCCTGTAAACCAGCCTAGATAACATCATCAGAAGCCAGAATCACCCTGAAAATCTGAAAAATGAAACAGAAACAAAAAAACCCAAAAGCATTAAAAAGCCCATATAATTGGGCTTTATAATTTTGTTTCAGGCAATGCCAGTTGCTATAATAAATAAGACCCCCAAATACCAATGTCATAACACAAAATAAAATTTTATTTCTTTAAAAAAAAAAAAAAAAAAAAAAAAAAGAAGCCAGAATCACAGGCCTAACAGTTTACTTTTCACGTCCACTCTTGCCAGGCACTGTCCTAAGACTTTACATCATCTGTTAACAGTCAGAGGCAGTCAGGACTTATGTGATTTCATTTTACAGAGGAGGAAACAAAGAACAGAGAGGGTAGGGGCCCGAGTTCAGGTCACATAGCTGGGAGGTGTCAGGGACAGGGCCAGACACTAATTCTAGGCTCTCTGCAAAAGAGCAGGACTATGAGCTGAGGAAGGCCCACAGCACACAGCCTCGCTGGCAAGACATGCAACCAGGCATTATCTACACAGATAAGTATTTCAACTTCACCTTGGCAGATGATGAGCAGGAAAAGTAAAGGGAACCACAAGAATAAGTGTCCATCGGCCATCAGGGAAGGCTCTACAGAGGTGGGAAGAGCAGAGCTAATAGCACGTACATCACACACACATATACACATATACACACACACACACACGCACGCATGTGCGCGTGCACATGCATAGCAGTGTCGTATTAAAATGGCGTGAGCAGGTGTGCTGCTGCCCAGGCTGGCACTGTCATCTTGCTGGACAATTAACCTGCAAATGGTGCTGGGGAGGGACCAAGGCCAGGTCACCGTCCCTCCTTTGGAGCCAGCCTGCTGGGTGCGCCTGGCTACCACCTGCCTTTTGGCCTGGGCTTCAGGTTTCCTGTGGGACAGACAGCACCTACCGGCCCTCTTTTGGCCACTGCTTACTAAAACCACGGGGAGGTGGCGAGCGGCAGGGAAAATGCAGCTCTCCATGAAAGCCTCCAGGCCTAGACTGAGCGGCAAGCCGCTGGCCAAATGGCATTTTCTTCCCTCTTGGGTTTCCTCTTTATTTTATTTACTTACTTATCACTGATTGGTTGATTGATACAGGGACTCACTACGTAGCTCGGATTCAGAGCGATCCTCCTGTCTCAGCCTCCCCAGTGCTGAGATTATAAGGTGCACTACCATGCCCAGTTTTGTTGGCAGGCTCAGTGTGCCCGGGGGGTCCAGTGCCCCCACAGCATGTAATACCAGGGATCAAACTCAGGTCCTTGAGCTTGTCAGGCAGGTGCTTATGCCCCTGATCTATGTCTCCACCCAGCCCTTAGGTTTCATCTTTAGACCAACTCTGTGTTCCTTAAGCTCAAGACAGAGCATGTCTCAGAGTGAGCCTGACAGCCAAGGGGCCCTGCATGTGGTGAAGATCACACGCCCGAGGCCAGGGAGACAGGCCTTGCTTCCTTCCAAGAGCCGTGTGATCCAGGGCAGGGCACGCAACCTCTCCGGGCCTCACTTGTCCCTTCTGGTTTTCCAGCCCCTACTACAGAGACCAAAACACAGAACACTCACATTCTCAGCCACATGTGCAGACAGGCTGACCAGCTGGAAGTCGGGGCCAGAAGTGTCTGGGGAAGATGGTCCCAAACTAGAAGGCAAACAAAGCCTCACGGGAGAGGCCGTGCATCCTTTGCCGAAAGAGAAACTTTCCAGAGGCTCAGCAGCCATTTTCTGACCATGAGGATGAAGAGGCACAGAGAGAAAAAAGTTCGGTTCTTTTATAGCAGCCTAAAACAGCCAGCGGTGCCAGTCTGGGGTCTTTCGTTATATGACAGAAAGCAAGAGAGAGAGAGAGAGAGAGAGAGAGAGAGAGAGAGAGGCAGATAGAGGGAAGTGAGCGAATCCTGTCCTTGTAGGATCCACAGTTACGGCACTTCCATACTCTGTGTATAATGCATTGCTAAGTTGATAGAAAGGGGAATAAAAATAGGATCCATTTGATGGCTGCTGTGGTTGCTAAATGAGACAACATGTGTATGGCCAGGTCTGTGGCCCGCCTGCTCCAGAAGGGGAAACGTGCCGCCCCTCTGCGAGTGTTGGGGCGCAGATGCTTGGGAGGGGCCGACCCTACCTCGATCGCTGAAGTCGTCCACCAACACAATCTCTGCCACCAGCTCTGGGGGGGAGCGGTTGAGCACGCTATGGACCGTGCGGAGGAGGGAGGACCAGCCCTCGTTGTGGAAGGGGATGATGATGCTGGTGTTGGGCAGGGTCTCCAGGTAGCGTTTGCTGTTGCAGCTGGAGGGAGACACAAATGGGCGTGAGAGGACAGGGTCAGGCTAGCTGCAGACACCACCTCCGCCCAGACTCTGAGACGTTGGGGAGCTGGGGAAGCCTCAGACCTCAGAGCACTGTCCGCTCCCTGGCACCCCAAAGCCCTGAGTCCCATGCCTGCACAGGCAGCAAGGAGGGGCATGGGAAAGACCCAGCTTGGTATGAGGTCACAGTTCCCTGCGGAGCAGATAGCTTCAGCGGCAGTTTGGCCTCTCTTCCTGCCTGTGACTTAGAATAACAAATGTGTATGTGTTGGCCTCTGTCCCTGGTTCCTAGTGCAGAGCTTGTAAAACCCTTGACATTTCCTGAGCCACAGAGGTGCCAGGTGGATCCTCTGCTTGAAGTTCATTTTCTTTGGGCCTGGTTCCTACCACAGGGATCCTAACTCCCTTAGAATTTCCCGAGTGCTGACAGCCTCTTTTGTTCTAAGGAGGCCGACTCCTGACAAGCTCCAGGTGTAGGCAGGCGGGCAGAAGGGCCACACCACGATTAGGAACTTGAGCCCCGAGTCCCACCTCCCACCCTCTGGCCAAGGCAGAGAAGCTGGCACTGGGTTAGTCACCTTGGGAGCCGGGCTTGGGATGCTGCTGGCCACCCGAGGTGTTGGACAGGCAGTGCATCTAGAGAAGGCGCAGCAGCTCTGTGTCCCTTCCCATGTAACTCGCCCTAGGTGGCTCTGATCCGGCTGTTCCTCTCTATCACTGGCAGTAAAACAGCCTTGGTAATAAAGGTGACTGCTTCTGCACGTTCCTTGGGGTATGCTAGCAAACTCATCCCCAGGCGCCTGTCTGAGAGGTGCTCTTTTAGAGCTGGCTGGAACAAAGCATTGGGGGCCTGGGTTTGTGCTTGCTTCCCGAAGTGGGGCGGTCTCGTGGGAGTGAGCCTTCTGTGTGTGTGCCCTGACTCTTCCTTGGAGTAGACAATGTCAGGGTTGGTTTCAGTTCGAGCACATGCAGCTAGTGTCAGAAAACTGTGTGTTGGTGGGGAAGAAAGCCCACCTATCTGGTCACAGAAACATCCTGTGTTTAGACTGTGGGTCCCAGAGGAAAAACAGTTTTTTTTTTTTTTCCCTATTTTACATCACTCCTTGCACACTTTTCCCCAGTGGGGGAAATGATTCATCCATGTGTTTGGAAGAATAAAGTGGGCTCCCTTGGCTTAGCCTCTCTGCCCTCCCTCTGGGATTCTGCTCTCCATAGTCCACAGGGGCAATGGGGAGTGGAAGGCCCGCCACTGTGGGCAGGCCGAATCCTCACACCCTCAGAGAAATTGACATCATTCTTTAATATCACTAAAGCTCTAGTTCCTGTTCAAATTTCCTTGTCTTATATTCTTTTATAGTTGGCCTGTTTAAATGAGAACGAAGTCTACATCACGTCGCTTAATTGCTATATCTCCTAAATCTCATATATAAGTTGCCTCCTTGTTCCTTATAATTTGTCTGCTGAAGAAACTGGGCCATTTGTCCTGCAGGATCTCCCACTGCCTGTACTTGGAGTCTCTGTAGTGCCGTTTAACACATTCTTTGGACCCCCCCCCCCCCCAGCTATAAACTGGTAGCTAGAGGTAGAGGCTTGACCTGACTCCGGAAGAAATCCTGGCCATGTCTTCTCACCAGGTGGTGTGTCACCCCTTAGGAGGCACAAAGGCCTCACGTGGTTTCCTCAGGACATCCGGGGTACACACACACATATATGGTGCATCAAACATACACTGTCATCTACAGCTATTTTCTTCTTTCTTTCCAATCTAGAGACCTTCTATTTTTCTTCCAGTCCAATTATCTTGGAGACTCCAGTCCAATGCTGTACAAAAGTGGCAAGAGCAGACATCTTTGTCTTGTCCCTGGTCTTACAGGAAAAAAATGTCTATTCTGTCACAATTGTAAGTGTTCATGTGGTTTTTCACAGATGTCCTTTGTTGGACTGAGAATCTTATATTCCTGCTTGGCTGCATGTTTTGTCCTAAGAAAGTATTGTATTTTATCAGATGCTCTTTTTTCTTTGCATCTTCTAAAACAATCAAGAGGTTTGGGTCCTTTATTTTATTAATATGTCATATGACATTAATTGCTTTTCATATGTTGGGCAACCTTTGCACTCCTGATATAACCTACTTGGCTGTGGTGTATAAACTTATATATCACTGTACTTGGTTTGCTAGTATTTTGATGACTGAGGACTTTTGTACCTGTATTCATTAGATAAACTGGTCTATGTAATTTTCTTACGATGTTTTTGTCCAGTTGTATGTATTATATTTAATTTGCTAAAGTCTAGGTTACTTATTTGCCTTTTTCTATGATATGTAATACTTTAATAAAAGCAGTGCCAATAGTATTGGTGCAATATTATTACAGATTTTGAAAAATCTGCATGTAAATTATATTATGGAGGCACAGTCAAATTTTATTTTTTGAAGCCACTTGAATAGTTCCTTTCTACACAGTTCTTAAGACAGAGTTGGGTTCATTTATTCATCTGCCTTTTCATTTTCAGGGTTTTTGTTTCACAGTTTAATTCTGATCTAATCTTATCGCTATCAGTACATAAAGTATTTACATGGTTCCAAACTTCAATCTAAAAAGGACGATTCAAGGATTTTTGGCTTCCACCTCTGCCACTATCTAGCTTTCACCTCCCTTTTAGAACATGTTTGATTTGGTGGTTAATCCTTGCACCGTTTTCTGCACTTACTCTGTGGAAGTAATTCCATCTATAGATTGCTATCCCTCGATCTTTCCCTGAATACACAGTAGCAGTTTCTTTATTTCTCTTCATCTTATCTTTCCAACTCAGCAACACATCCTAGAAATTGTGCCGTAAAAGAACTACTTTTTCCCTTTTTTATTTCTTTAAGCTCAATTTAGGAACCATACCCGAGTCCATTTGGTCACACTGGGACCATTTTGCACCAAGAAAACTTATTTATTTGCTTTATAGAAAGTTTTGTGACCAAGCTTCAGGAGGGAAGTGGTAAGGACAGAGGGAAGCCACTGAGCTGTGACAACAGGGATTCTGAAAAGGGCAGTCCTGCCTGGCCCAGAGGCTGACACTACCAGGTTCCAGATAAAATTCTTGGGCTGACCAGACAGCTTGAATCAGGGTCCCAGAGTGGGCCAGAGATGGGTATTTGGCAGGCCCTCAGGTGATTCTGGTGCCTGCTCACGTAGGAGGACTGCTGCGCTCAAATACTCACATTCCCAGGGGGAAGAATGGGCTCCCTGGCTCAGAATCATGGGGCGAAAGCTGTGTGCGGATGGTTTCCTGGGGAAAGCTCTGGACAGAGGCGGCTGTAAGCAAGGGAGCCGGGCTGGTGAGGGAGGATGGACCCACCCCAGGTGCTGCACAGAGACCTCAGTGCTCTTTGTCAGGTGCTCTGGAGGAGACGGGGCCTTTCCAGTTGACCCAGATTGAGGAAGGTCCTGGCTTTTCTATCTAAGCATCATAGCCAGGCAGCTGCCAGCTTCCAACGTCAACTCCCAGAGAGAAGAAGGCTGGCAGTGGCCCCTACTCCCAAATTCGCAATAGCCTGGGGGCAGGGGTCAGAAGAGAGGAAATGGGCAGGGCACCCCCATGCACTACCATGCAGACAGTGCAGGCGCTAAGTCCCCCTCTCAAACCTGACGAACCTGAAGCATAAAGAAGTTACACAAATGTACCTGAAGTTACTTAGATAGGGAGGGTCTGATCCCAGCACTGCCTCACGGCTGTCAACCCACTCCTAGAAATCATATTCACGTCCAACTTTCCTAAGGGCCTTGAGGACAGACAGGTAGGGTTGCCATGCCCACTGGAGAGATATTTCAGAGGGGGTTGAGGGTTGGCCTGTGCAGGAGCAGGGGGACCCCACCGCAGCAGGACTCTACAATGATGTACCTGGGCCACGACCTTCTCAGAGGAAAGGAGTCACACGCTGCCCACCACAGCTGCTTTCCACGGCAGCTCACACAAGGCTCAGACCGGTTTGTGGGGAAGAAAGGATGCGAGGGAGCTCTGCGGGCAAAGACCCACCCGTGCAGGGCAGCACCAAGCCTGGGCGCTGGTCTCCTCCCCAGGCCTCTCCCTAACACCACTGCATCCCAGCTCAGTGTCATCCACTCAGAGAAGCCTTCTCCACTTTGGGAATCAGCCAAGACCACAGCCAAGGATAAATCTGGCAGACTGTCCTTGTGTGACTCTCAGTTTCTTTCTTTCTTTCTTTCTTTCTTTCTTTCTTTCTTTCTTTCTTTCTTTCCTTCTTTCCTTCTTTCCTTCTTTCCTTCTTTCCTTCTTTCCTTCTTTCCTTCTTTCCTTCTTTCCTTCTTTCTTTTCCTTAACTATTTATGTTGTGGCCAGCTCAGCCTGCCCTGTGGAGTAGGGTTGGCGCAGCATGTGGTGCTGGGGATCGAACTGCGGTCCCAGCGGTGGCCTAAGCTTGCTTAAGCAGGCACTTTAGACTGCTGAGCTATCTTGCCAGCCCCCTTGTGTAACTCTCAAGCTGAAATAATTTTTACATTTTTTACAAAGACAAAACAATACACAAAAGAAGGATGTGGATCAGAGAACCTGTATGGCTGGCAAAGCCTAAAACACCTACTGTCAAGATTGTTGCTCCAGTTCACAGCACTGCAAGCCCCACACTTGCTCCATATTTCTTTAGATGCCTGCTTATCTGTCTCTTCCCCTTAGAAAGTAAGAGAAAGTACGGGACAACAAGGGGGACTTTTACGTGTGGCACAGTGCCTGCTATACAGTCTGCAGCCAAGAAACACTCGCTCAATGGACAGATGAACGCAGTCCAGACTCCTTGCCCCACACCCCAGGCTCTTTCCTTATACATCCCCCTTCCCTGAGAGCCGGGCAGAGATTTTCCTGCAGGAAATGCCTTCGTTCCTGTGTGTGGCTGGCAGGGTTCGGGAAGGATGCGCATCCCGGGCACCACTCCAACACAGCGAGCCAAAGAGGTTCCCTAGTCACTGCATTTGGCTCCTATGGGAGGACAGTGGGCTTCCTGGGATGGGGGAAGCTTGGAGAAAGAACTGTCCACCGTGTCACAGGCAGACGTCAGATGTAGGCAGAGTGCCAGCCCTGAAGGAGAGCAAGCCCAAGTCCCTCGGAGGCTGGATGTGGTCACCTGTCACAGCAAAAAGGGCTTGCAGGGCAGACTGAGGGTAGAGGCTGTGTATTGGGCTTGCAGAGTGAGATCGTCCAGGTGACTGAGACGCAATCACAGGTCTCCACAAGCAGAACTTTCTGTTGGGTTGCAGATGAGAAAAAAAGTGAGGATTCCACATGTGAGAGGGACTCAGGCCTCTGCTGTCAGCTCTGAAGCTGGGAGAGGAGAGTGGAGCCGGGAAGGCAGGAGTACTTGGAAGCTGGATGGGTCCACAGCTGACAGCCAGCAAGGGTGCAGGAGTCTTTGTCCTTGAAACTAAATTCAGCCAAGACTCCAGAAGAGCGAGCTTCCCTAGGACTCCACATCGAAATGCCCGGCCTCTGACACTTTGACTTGAGCTTAGTTAAAACTTAGACTTCTGACCTATGGGACTATTGGAATACCGGTATAAAAATTACATGCTGTGTTGAGCTCCTAAATGTGTGATTGTTTATTAGGGCACCTATAGAAAACTAATACTCAGCACAAGTCATACTATCGATAGTTTACACAAATAAATAAGACTTTTCACAAGGGGTAAATGTGAGCTGCAAAATGCAAAAAGCAGATCACATATAAAACCCTTTACTCCTGGCTTTTCTTAGAACACAAGCAACACCGATCCCAGAGCTCCTGGCAGCAGAAGGGCTGAGGGTGGCTACACACAGGCCTGGCAGTCACCTGCTGTCACCATGGTTTGTGCCCTCCTGCTAACACTGCCTCACTCTCTCTGCATCTTACTTCCCTGAGCCCTGGAGAGGCCAGGACCTGAGAGCCCCGAGGGACAGGTGTTAGGGGAGGGGCCCCAGGTAAGAGTTATGGGGACATCTGGGGACACTGCATGTGCCAGAAGTGTCTCCTCTCCCACCGCAAGCTGTTTACGGGTCTTGCTGCAACACACTTGAAAGGGATCAAGAAGTATAGTGGGTCGATGCATGGATAAAGGACTGGATGGATGCTCTGAGTGGCTGAAGAAGACTGAGGGGGGGAACGTGGGTGTCCACAGTACGATTCTTTCAACTTTTCTGTACATTGAATGAAAAACCCAGGTCCACGGTCCTCAGGTTCAGATTCTACTTTGCGACAGGCACCTTGGGAAGCTGTCTAGGGGAGGAGTGCCATCTCCCCAGTGCCTCATGCTCCCAGGTGGGCCTTTCAGGCCAGGCGGGAAGGAACCGGGGCTCCATGCAGTGAGCTCAAATCCATCTACGGGAACTGGACTCCTCGATTCTAGCAGTTCAGTTCTAAAGGACAAGCAGTCTCTTTCTCTCTTTCCCTCTGGGACCTTCCAGACTTCTCTGATGTCCTCATTGTTCTTCGATCTTGCTGGCTGATTTTTATCTGGTCCCCCTAGAGTCCTCCTTTGTCCCTTTCCTACCTCTGTCATCCCTTTGATCATTCCGGCCAGTCTTCTCTGGGAACCTTCAACTTCATTATGCCGGCTTGCACAAACAAATGAAAGTACCTCTTCTTAAAAACCCCCTTTCTCTTTGCTCAGCTGAGTCCTCTGTGCCTAAGAAAGACAGGCATGATCCAGTGTGCTACCCACGTTTCTGCCTTCCACCCAGTGTCACAGGAGGGGTGCTTGACTGAAGAGTTTGGGAGTGAGGGCAGAGCAGTGCATTGCCGTGAGTCCACAGGCAAGATCTAACAGCAGTGCCACCACCCAGCAGGGGGCCCAGGTGCTCTCCAGCCCACAGCTGGGCCCCAGAGCCTGCTGGGAGATAAGTGAACGCCATCATGCTTTAAGGAAAGTTGATAGACCTACAGTAGACTAAATTCATTTCTAATTTAATTCAACTGTGGAATTAAATATTATTCAGAACTCAAATAAAAGGCTCTGCCTAGACCACAGCTATGCCAGTGCCCATCTTTCTCTTTTTAATCTCCTGTTTCTCTTCCTCCTCTATCCATCCCTTCATTCATTTCCTAAATAAACACACAATCCAACTGTTGCCACAAGCTCTACTCATTAATTAGTAGGCTGCATGGTCCCAACTTAGAAGAGGGCCTTTGTTTCAATAAAATGGTAAAAAGTGCAGCACATACTCTAATTATCCTCTGTAGTGTCCAGCAGAGAACCTGGCCCCACACCCAGGACCACAGGCCACCTTCCTGGGAAGAACCCTTGAAAATTCTCCTTCCTCCTTTACTCAGCAGGCCTGGGGTCACAGGAGACCGAGGGCCTGGGATGACCTGGGGGCCACTACTGCCCACAGAGCTACCAAGTGCTTCCTAGCCCAAGGGGGAAGTCCGCTGGCACACTGCGACTGGAGGCTGAAGAGTGGAAGGTGGAATGCTCCAGGCTTTGTGTGTGATGAACGAGGAGAATCCTCCGCCTGGGTGATTTCAGAAAAGTAGCTGCAGAGAATGGAGACACTGCCAAGGGCTACAACAGGGGGCCCGCAGTAGCCCCGCCTCCTCACACCTGATGGTTCCAGCGTACCCACGTCTCCCACTCCTTGCTCCTCGACACAAGCAGATACAAGGTGAGTGCGAGCTTGTTTTCTATATAAGGAAAACAGAGCCTGTAGGGGTGTGAATTTACCCAGGCCTCAGACTTACAGGATTTATTTAAAATAATCGTCACCCTCACTTTCTTATCACTGACACACAAAGCCTGACACGCACTTATTAAGGAGGAAAGGTTTCTTTTGGTTCAGAGCTTGCAGCGGGTTCAGTCCATAGTTGGCTGGGTACATGAAGAGCGGCATGGCAGAGGGGCACTGTGGCGGATAACTGCCCATGGGACAGCAAGATGGCAGCAGAGAGGGATCAAGGGAGGCGGAGGGGGCGCCACGCTTGCAGACCACGCCCACAGTGACCACTTCCTCCAACCAGGCTTCACCTCCTAACGTCACCCCAAGCTCATCAGGAGAAAATCCACCAGTCTCCTATCCATGATCCAATCACCCCCCCAAAGACCCCTCTGCGAGTGTAGGATGCTTTGGCAAGATGTCAAGATATAAACTGTAACAGTAAAGTTTGAACTTTTCTTTCTTTTTTTTATATATTAGGTATGGGGTCTCACTAAGCAGCTCAGGCTCATAATGACAGCAGTCCGCCTGTTTTTAGCCTCTCCAGGCCCTGGGGGTGGGGCCAGTGTGGCATGTGGGGCTGGGGATCGAACCCCTGTCCCTGTGCTTGCCTAAGCAGGCCCTTAGTCCACTGAGCTATCTTGCCAGCCCTTGTTGGAGCTTTTTTTGATTTCAAAGTGAGAGATAGGAAATACCCGGAGGAAAACTGGAAACAAAAGCTAATACAGAAGAGCAAGAATTTCAAATAGTTCTATGATTTTTTTTTTTTTTTTACTTTACAATGATGCAAAAGCAAACGTGTATTTAGTAGAATCTTTACTTCTAACTCTGTGTTTTGAGCCTCTCCTGGGCAGTGGCATGTAGTCTGATACCCCAGTGATGTTGGGTAGTGGCAGCAGGCACTTCCTGGCCTATGGTTCAGCCTTTTGGGGGTCCAGCCCTGACTGTGCTGAGCCTTAAGGCTATGAGAGGTCAAATCTGTGAGGGTGGGGATGGCTATGGGCCCATTGTCTCAAACGGTCCAGAGAGAAGAGACAAGGTGACTGTCCATTCATAGGGTCGGATCAAAGGATGCAGCATTCCGATGGGGATAGGGATAAGCTGTTAAAAAACAAAGCAGAAGACGTTGCCGACAAGGATGATGACAGAACACAGGTGTTTGTACACATGTACTGCACAGTAAGTCATCAGATCGTTGAGAAAGACATAAGGCACAAAGTGACTGTGCTGAGATAGCTGGTAAGGGGCAGAGTCCATCTTTAAACCTACCTGTACTTTACACATAATATCTTCATAGAAATAATTTACCAATGATATGGCTCAGATGAGCACAGAAAGCATGAATGGACAAAATGAAGAATCCTAGGAAACCAAGTAGGAGTCCAAACACTGACCCCTGGTCTCTGCTCTGCTGCGTCACAGTCCAGGTCCTTCTCACTGCCCCACCCTCTTGGGTCTCAAGGCTGACATGATCAGTGTCTTAGGCACTGCTCTGTATCCTTCCCTCTCATTTGTGCCAGCATGCTGACTTTCCTGGGGGAGTCCCCTATGCCCTAACCGCACAGGGTTAGGCCAGAGCAGGCTCGTTCCTTGCCTTAGGGGCAGGCAAGGGAGCCTAGCTTAGCCAACCACGGGATCATGGCACTTAGGTCACTGGGGTGAGGTCAGGAACTGGCACCTGCAAGTCAGAGGGAATCTATGCTTGGAGAACAAGGAGAAGCGTAAGTAATTTTCTGCTGGAAGTGAGCACGGGAGGACATGAATCTGGCCTGCCTGGGGCCACTGTGTGGAATGCTCCCTGCCTGGGAATGGAGTTAGCAGGGTTAAAGACAGCCGAGAGAGAAAGAGAGAGAGAGAGAGAGAGAGAGAGAGAGAGAGAGAGAGAGAGAGAGCGCGCGCGAGCGTCCTGCGGGCATCGCTGGAGACTTGGCTGTGGCTATGCCTGAAGCTTGGCGGTGTCTGCCCCTGGCTTTCTCAGTTACACAAATCAGTGTGTTTCCTTCCATCAGTCAGGTTGAGTCACAGCGAAAGCAACCACTGCCAGTGGAGCTGAGCAGCTCCTAAGCTCCGTGAGCCAGGGAAATCAACCTGTGCTGGGAACTAACGATGGCTTCTGAAGGACAGAGAGACAGCGACTGCCCCCAGGAGACACCTCTGACCCGAAGGGGTGGCCTCCCCCTTCTGCTGCAGGAGGACTCTGTCCCTTTGCTCATGGGCATGAGAAGACGAGGTGCAAGGTCCCAGTGGGGATGTGAGGCCTCGGAGGGAGGGAGGGAGAGAGGAAGGAGGGAGGGAGGGAGGGAACGAGCTGAGCTCATCTTCGGGTCTGCAGTTTAATACTCCCCGACGGAGGCTGAGCTCCTGGGACACAGAGACCAATCTAACGCCAGTCTGAAGCCAGCCCCTGCAGGCTTCCTGCTGGGGTGCTCAGCTATGACAGAAAAGTCAAAGTCCTAGGGAAGCACTTCAAAAATCTTCAGTCAACTCTGAAAGAGGACAACCCAATCACATTAAAGGAGTTTTAACAGATATTCAATTCGCTATCATGGGGAAACAGCCATAGACCAGCTGGGCAAACCTGACGCTGTCCAGGCCAAAGGGAGCAAGAAGTGGGGCTGAGGACAGTAGGACGATGCCACAGAGCCCGGCTGACAGGCAGACTCGAGAGCTCAGAGGACAACGTCCGTGCTGGGCTTCAGGGCCCTGAGCACGAGGCCTGGCCATCCCGAGGGACCCGGGCTTCAGCGCTGGTAAAGCAGAGCTCTGCTTCTGGGTTAGGAATCCTGCTCTGGTGCCTCAGCCTTCAGCCAGCTGCGACTAGACTGCTCTTATCTGTGCACTGCTTATTCATCAAGTGGATCCTGCTCACCCATCACACGATAGTCACCAGGCAGAGCCCCGGTTATCCCAGCGGTGAGCAAGTTGTCCCTGTCTCCTGAGAATAAGAGGAGTGATACACCGCGACAGTCTTCCCCTGTCTCCCTGTGCAGCTCTAAGGCGAGAAAAGAACAGAAGCAGCTAGAATGATGGAGCAAAGGCATCGGGAGTGCTGTGTCCTTGTGCCTGGCCCTGCTGTGACCACAGGACTAGGCCACTGCCAGCTGCTGGTTGAAGTGGCGTTAAAAGGGGCCAGCTCTAGCCCTTAGATTTCCAAGAAGAAAGTGAGGCTTAAGGGTTGGGGAGATAGGTCAGTGGTCTAAGTGTCTGCCTGGCAATCACAAGGACCCGGATTCGATTCCTAGTACCATACGCTGTGCTGGCCCCAGAACCCCAGGTGCACTGTGTTGGCCATCGAGTCGGGGCGTGGTGGTACATGCCTGTAATCCCAGTGCTGGGGAGGCTGAGATAGGAGCCCAAGCTATGGAGTGAGACCCTGTACCAAACAAATAAATATTAAAAAGAAAAGAAAGAAAGTGAGGTTTAGGGTGGTGGGTGTGGTGACCCCAGACCACATCACCAGCTGGTATAGGACTGAGAGGCAGACCTGGCTGCTTATTTAGTTATGACACAGAAAATCTTTGGGAGGCCCCAGCTGCTTTAAGTAACCAACGAAGCAGACATATTTCTAAGGAACACAGGTGGGCCTTCATGCCCTCAGTGTTCTCTGTTGGCTTGGCAGGTCTGTGAGAGGCTGGTTCTGCCCAGTCCAGACAACAGGGTCTGCAAGAGGGCTTCACAGACTTCAGCAACTAAGACTCGCACAAGAAGAAACGCTAATGCCTTAAATATGCTTGCCGAGGCCCACTCAATGTTCTCATTTACCAAGACAGCTTGGAAGGGATCGGGACCCGAACGGGTCACTTATTAGCTGCACAACCTGAGCAGGACGGCAACCTTGGCAGGGCTTTGCCTCTTCCTTCATAAAATGAACTTGCAGGTCTGAGCTGTGAAGTGAACGGGCAGGGAGCACGTTGGTGCTCTGTAAACACAAGGACGTGTCACAGGCCACGAGCACTGGTGCCCATCTGGCCAGCCACGGGGCCTGCCTTGACCATGCCTTTCCTTCGGACAGATATGACTGGGTGAGGAAGGGTCCTGGGTGGGCCTCAGAACTGCCCCTACTCTGGCCAGGAGCAGAAGTATGACCCTGGCTCATGGGCAGCCTGGGCACTGACTTGCCAGTGGTCAGTAGCCTCCTCTAGCCCAGATCACCAGGCCAATTGAATATTCTTCTTGGGGATACGATGATGAGGTATGGAAAGGGTGAGAGAATCAGTGTGGGGCAAAGATACAGAGCTGCACTAGGCCTGTTCATGGGGTGACAAGTGAACTTGGAGGCCAGATTTATTTAGAAGGATCGTCCCGCTGTAGGCACAAGAGGCTGGCTGTGCCATGGCTGGCTCCTCCACCTGGAGTGCCCAGCAGCTGGCTGGAGTGTCCATCTAGCCAATGCCCTCATGTCCCTTTACCGCCCTGCCCCTTTGCATGGGGATGCCCTCTTAGAGGAGGTAACTGGGAAGTCAAGTCTATTCTATCCTTAAATCCCTTTGCTGGAGTGAAAATCCAAACCAAGCATCAAAAGTTGTACCATGGTTGGATCAACTGTCTTGATTTTTTTTTGTCACTTTGAAAACAACTAAATTATACTAGAATTAAAAATGTTAAACTATAGAGGCTGGGGAGAGAACTCAGTAGAATAAGCACTTGCCTGGCAAGTACAAGGTCCTGAGTTCAATCCCTGGTACTGCCAAAAAAAAAAAAATTTTTTTTTTTCTTTTAAACTGCAGAGCTGTCACTAATATGGAAATCCAGACTTCCAAATCATGGGCACGGAGATGGCTGGACATAGTGTTACAGTTCTACGTGGTCTGCCTGTCACTACAACCCAACTGCATGCCAGCCCATGACATCTGACAACTACCTGTAGGACACAGAACTTTGCTGGCCTTAGGAAACCACAGCCCAGGAGAAGAGGGCTCTTCCTGGGGTGCCAGAGAAAGGGCACCTCTCAAACAGCAGTCCTGGCCTGAAGCTAAGGGAAAATGCACTTCTGCAGGTGTGACATGAGCAGGGTGTGGGGGCTGAAGAGACCCAGCTCTGCACCCAAATCTCACCAATCTCACCTCGTAGCCAGGTCACCTCAGAAAATGAGGTTCAGGTTGCCCTCATGTGAATGGGGATGTGAGTCCTTCCTACCGAGCCTACCACTGGGGATGAAGGAGGTATTGCATGCGAGTGTACCTGGTACAGCGTTTTCACAGAGGCTGCAGTGTAGGATATTTTCCAGAAAATGGCTCAAGTTAAAAACTCTGGGCTTCTCCTTCTTCTTTTGCAAAAAGCAAATTCCCTTGTGTACAACCTTCTCAGAAAGCTTACGTCCACTTGGCGTTGGTGCCAAGGAGCTACAAGTTATGAACAGCTCCAGGCTCTGGTATCAGAGGAAGAAACTGAGACCTAGCGGGTGGAGTGTGCGAAGCCCCCTTATGCCCAGGTCTCACTGCCACACAGACTTAAAGCTCCCTCCCAACGGACACCAACACTGGGACCCTGTCCCCAAGGACACCCAGTGTCTCGTACCTTCTCTCCTCTTTCCCGGGATGACACAAACGCTGACTTTCTCCTTACCAGAGGAATCAGAGGAACTGGACGCTGAGTCTGACAGCATGGGTTGGGGCTGCCGTCTTTACAGAGGGCCCCTTCCATTAGGGGGAGGCTTGGCTGACTCCCTCTTTTCAAAGACAGCCAGAGAAACCCAAAGCTTTATTATTATTACTGTTTTACTTATGACTCTCGGTGCCATACGCTCAGTGCCTAGTTTGCTCGCTCTGACTTGTGACAGACGCCAGATACAAGCGGTATTTAACGGATCTTCCATTGTGTGGCCTCTGCCAACCTTTGTGAAACTAGGATTTAGAGATCTCTTTGTTCAGATCAGATCCAGTTTTAAGATCATTCTAAAAAAATAACACCTTAAAAAAAATCAGTCCAAAGTCTTTTCTCACTGCGGTCCCTTATAATATATATAACGTTTGTCTTCTAGAGATAAAACATAGTGTATACTCTGTGTTCTCAAACTTTCAGAAGGTGGAGAGCAGGAAGGAGGAAACCCGGTTAGGGAATCCGGGAGGTAAAGAATGAAATAACCGCCTTGTGGGTGGAACACAGCCCAGCTTCCACGTGGCACAGCTGCTGGGCAATGCAGTCCTCAGAAGGAAAGGGCCTTCAGGATCAACATCCTGGACTCATGGAAGCATAGAAAAGATGAAACAAGCTAAAGACAAACATCCCAGGGCGTTTGCCATACTGCTTCTAGAAGCAAAGAGCTGAAAACAACCTTTTTGCCTCTCTGCAAAGGAAAAGCTGCACAGATGATATTCTTGTGTAATATTATGCAGCTATCAGACATGTCCTACACTTATGACCCTAACATGCTAAAGGAGCAAGGGTATTGGAGGCACAGAATACATACAGACCAGCCATACTTTTTTGCAAAACGAAAGAAACCCTTAAACTCCCATGTCTATACATGAGCATCAGCAGAGAAAAACACCTACATTATACGGTTTCCATTCACTACCTGAGTGGGTCCAGGATGCAGCTGAATGGGGAACAAGGAAGGAAAGAGGCTATTGATTTCTTCCCCCAGGAAAGACGAGGAGAAGCAGAGTTCTCATCAGGAGGGCATCGTGTTCTATTCTGGGTAACAGTGCTCCTACACCAGGCTGTTCTACTGCTTTTATCATTCTGTTGCCCTTGATAGCATCTTAATGAAGGCAAAGAATTAATAACTACCTTTATCTTCCAGGCATTATTTTCTTGCTCCTCAAGTCCTTTCTAAGCCAATACCACTTAAAGTCAAACTCATCTCTGTAACCAGCTTCACTGAATGTTATTTGTCTGCTCCTGGACAAGCATATTTCACTACATGATGGGCGCAGAGCAGCTGGAAGAGCCCACTGCCTGCGTTTGCTCCCTCTGTCTTTCACGTTCTCTCCTGGCGAAGCACCATGGTGCACGGCGGAGTCTCCTTTCTTTTCTGTGAGATAGGGCTCTCCGGTTCAGCACAAAGAGCCATTCTCTGAGCTCCAGGCTTGTGTTTGCCCTCATCTCGCTGGGCGAGCTGGAGTCCAGGGCTAGGTACCTTGTTTGTAGGAAACACTGCGGAGCCGGAGCTCCTCATTGGCTACAAACCACTGTAGGGTGGGGGGCCACCTGCACAGTGGTGATGGTGCTTCTGTAGATCAGAAGAAAACGTAGAGCCCAGAGAACATACGCTTATCAGCACCCAAGAGCACAGGTAATAAGCTAAGGCTGGCAGAAGGCGCGGCACAATGCCTGGCACACTGAGAAGTAAGCAAAGGCATCTGCTCCATGGGAGGACGCTGCGCCCATGTCCACATGTGTCTGAAGAAATGATTTAGACATTACAGCATCGGCTCATCTGCTGGGTGGTGGCCTGAGTCTCAGAGGCAGGGAACACGTGGTCATTGGATTTTAGCTGTCAGGCCGCCATTTTTGTTTATAAGGTATGAAGCTCTGCATTTTCAACCCAAGTGCAGAATTCACTGAAATCCGTTTTAAAAAACAAAGCGAGTAAGTCGCTTTCAGAAATTTTATTGGCTGCCATTTTATTTTAAATCTCATGAGTGTCTTTAAACGCCAATATTAGGGCCAATGCATCTGTAATTGTTCCTTTGGGAAAAAAACAGCATTTGCTCAGAAAGGCATTGCTTAATTTTGGAGGAGAGCTGACTAAAACACCCTTACAATAGTGACACTCCAGAGAAACGTGGCCTTCCCGCTGCCCCAGTTCGAAGACCACTCGCCCCCACCCGCAACACCCACCAGCCAGCCGGGAGGCCTGCGTGAGGCTCGCTGCCTGGGTGTCTCTGGGTGCTAATCTCATCCTCGGCTACTCCATTATAAAAGTGTCAGGCGAGCCTACTCTACTGCATGAATCATGACAGAAATAGTAAAAGCTGCTACACAGCCCTGACTAGGTCTTCCAAGCCTCTCACTCCTTGCAAGGCTGCCAGGGCGCTCTGCGCCACGCGGGGCTGCCAGGGCTGCAGGCTGCGGTCAGTCCTGGGGGCGTGTAGGTGGTGGGCGCGCTCTCGCCGCTGGACGCTGACGCCCACTCCTTCCACCCGCACACCCAGAATGGCAGCCCTGGCTCCGGCGTAGCCTCACCAGCCCTGGCACCTCTGGAATTCCTTCGCTGTTCAAGGAGGGCGAATGTTCTAAAACCACAGTGAAAGCATCGGAAAGAAACCTTGTGCTGCTTGTGAAACACAAGCGAGGCCTGTGCACAGAGCCTGTGAGGCCTGCGAGCAGCTCGGATTCGTCCGGAGTAACGACCCTGATTCCCCGCCCCAAGTCCAAGCCCGCAAACTGCTACGTCCTTGTGAACGGCAGCTCCATCGCCGCAGCTGCTCCGGCGAGAAGCCTTGGGACTCTCCTCGGCCCCTCTCCTTCTCCACATCCACTCTGCTCCTGTCGCCCTTGCCTCCACAGAGCCGGTATCTAGACCGCTACAGGCTACCTGCCCCTTCCATGCCCACGTGGCCCGCGTTACCATCTTCCTCCTCTGCTGTGCTGTGACATACACCTATCTAGGTTCCCGGTTGGTGGCCCTGGATGCCTATGGTTTATTCTTAAAATGGCAATGAAAACGATCCTCGTAAAATAAAATCTGATCTTGTCACTCTACTGGAAAAGCACCTGGTGGCCCCTTTCCTCGCTCAGGTAGAAGTCCAGCCTTCCCATGACCCCTGGTCTGCAACCAGACAGCTCTCTCCTCCTGCCCGGGCCACAGTGGTCTGCGCAAGGCAAGCAAGGGGGCCCTGGAGCCTTTGCACTTGCTGTTTGCAGCCTTCTGGGCTCCTCTTCCAGTTAGGCGCTGGCAAGGGCCCTTGCCTCTTCATAGCACTATTCCTATGTCCTCTTATCTACTGGGCTTCTTGACCCCAGGAAGAAAGGGTGCCTCAGCCCCACCCCTTCTCCACCTTTCACCCTGCCCCCTCCCAACACTTATCATCACCTGGAAAAGTATATTTGCTTGTTTATAGTATGACTTCCCCTCCAGTCAAGTGGAAGCTCCAGGAGGAAAGGCATGTTTGCCTACTTGTTCACGACTGTTGCCCTAGGGTGTAGACTACACAGTGAGCACACATGCTGGGCACTCAGTACACAGTTGTTGAAGGAATGAATGGCTTGTAGCGTTTCAAGTGAAAAGCAGGCCTGCAATGGCCTCAAGGCAGGGGTTATGTGTCCATCAGATCATTCTGGCAGGAGGAGCCGAGAGGGCAGGACTGCACCTCAGAAGGCTGTGGGGTGCGGGCAGAGGGGTAGGCAGCAGCCCCGACAAACACGCAGTCACCTTATAGTCAGCTGGATCAGCTCTCATGTCAGTGGGGCCATGCAGGGCAGACACCCAAGAATATGAAGACAGCTTTGTCACAGCTCCCACTGCTGGCAGCACTGCCCATTGGAAAGCTGCTTCAATCTCGCCGCCACCCAGAAGATGCCCCTCCGGCTGGGGGAATGCTTCTGGGCATGGCTTTCCTGGATCCCAAGTGGAGCTCCGTGTCCCCAAGGCTAAGGGGGTGGTCTCAGGACAGGCTCTCAGCTGCCAGCTCTCCTGGACCCTGGGAGCTATATCCTAACTGCTCTGTCCTGGCCTCCCACTCCATCACCTGGGTGTTTTGGAATGTCTCGGTGCTTGGCAAAGCACGAAACGAGTTCATTTCCCACTCGACTGGGGAGGAACTGTGCTAGGGCACAATCTGTGACTGGGAACACCGCTTTCCTCCTGAGGCTCTTCTATTTGTTCACCTCAGAAAAGGGAAGAGTGAGAGGGTGGTGAAACCCATTCAACTGGTTCTTCCGGAACACTGGCCTATAACGCTCCTGTAATATCTTTGTCTGGCTCTGGCATCAGGGTAATGTTTAGTTCACGGTGACTTGGAAAATGCCCCACCTTCTTTTATTTTTTTCTAAGTGCTTCTGTAGAATTGGTATGATTTCCTAAGCTGCTGGTAGAATTCTTCAAGGACCGCATCTGACCTAGAGTTCTGAATACAGAGCTCCTCAAGCTATTTCTTCTAGAGTGAGCTTTGGGGGCTTGTGTCTTTCAAATAATCTGTCATTTCACTGAAGCTGTTAAATCCACAGGCAAAACATAGTTCAGAATATTCCTTTATTGTTCTCTTGATAATTATCTAATCTGTAGTTTATCACTTCTTTCATGTCTGGTATTGATAGTTGTGTCTTTTCTTTTCCCTTTATTAGTTGGTTAGACTCCAGTCAACCCAAATGACCTTCTTTTTTTTTTTTTTCCAAATGACCTTCTAAGAGAACCAACTTTCAGTTTCGCTGACTTTCTCTATAATCTATTTTCTTTGCAATTTCCCTGATCTCCACTTCAATTTTTTAAAGGAAAATTTCTTCCCTTCTGTTTACCATGCATTACTTTGCTTGTCTATTCCTCGTTTCTGAAAGTAGAAGCTGACGCCATCAACTCAAGATCATTCTTCTTTGCTAATGGAGCCACTTAAAGCGACAAATTGCCCCTTAAGTACGGCTTTCGTGACATGCTTCAGAGCTCGGATATATTTTCATTACCATTCAGTTCAAAATACTTTTCATTTTCTTTTTTGATCCAGTTATTATTATTATTCATATGTGAGATATGCAGTTTATAGAAACCTTTGGAAAATTTTAAGAGGTAATGTCATTATTGATCTAAACATTTAACTTCATAGGGGTCAGATAATAAACATGCCTTACATCACTTGAATCCTTTTATGTGTATGCAGAATTGTTTTAGGGCTCAGAATTTTATCTGTCCAGGTAAATACTGCACTATTGTCTTGAAAATAATGTCTGTTCTACTGTCCCTGGGTACAGTGATTTATAAATGACAACTAGGTCATCTCGGTTGATAGTGTCATTCAAGTATACTATATCTTCTCTGATTTTGTGTCTTCTTGTTTTATCAATCACTGCAAAAGATCTGGAGAAATCTCAAGTGATCGTGGGATGTGTCTGTTTTTCTTCATACTTAAATCATCTTTTGTCTCGTGTAATCTAAAGCTGCTGCACCATCTCGATGAACGACCTTTCTATTATGAAGTGTTTTTCTTTTTTCCTGTTAATATTCTTGGCTCTGAAATCTATGGCGGATGTTGATATAACCACGGTAGATTCTTTTCTCTCAGCCAGTGTTAGCAAGGTATATGTTTTTAACTTTTGCTTTCAACTGAGTTCTATTCTTTTTCTCTTCTAACTGTTGATCTTATTTCTAAAAGCTTGATTTGGGGTCTCTTAATGTCCTCTATGTCTTGACTTAACTCTTTCCACATGGACTGCAGCCGTGCTAGCAGCTAGCTCCCTCTGCTAAGTCTATCAACCCAGTGTTGGCTTCTACGGAGCGGCTGTTTTCAGCACTGTGGACCACATTCTTCCATACCCCCTGCTTCTTTGCGTG
>PVKN010005005.1:0-32100 GCA_004027915.1 Capromys pilorides
CCCCCATCCCGGTTTGTTTTTTGATATAAGGGTGTCTTGCTATGCAGTCCAGGTTGGCCTTGAAATCTGTGCAGGCCTGGCCTGGTATATAATTTGCTATACGCCTGCCTTGGCCTCCTGAGTGCTTCAATTACAAGTGTTTACTAGCACACCTAGCTGAAAATTTAAAGTTGTTGTCAGTGAAAAATATAAGTAGAGCCAAAACACAAGTGAAAATATATATTCTATAACATATTAGTCATTTGTCTCTCTTCTTTTTTTTTTGGCAACTCTCATGGGAAATTGCTTAGCTCTCTTTTCCTTAGTTTCCTCATTTCTTTTCTCTTTTCTTTTTTTTTTTTAATGTATTTGGTTATTACAGGGTCTTACTATGCAGCTAGGACTTGTGGTGATCTTCCTGCTTTCAGCTTGCCCAGCACAGGGATTACAGGCGTGTGCCACTACACTGAGCTTAGACTCTGGCCAGTTCAGCCTTGGGGGTATAATTGGTGTAGCATGTGGTGCCGGGGATTGAACCCCAGTACCTGCACTTGCCTGAGCTTGCCTAAGTCCGCTGAGCTATCTCTCTGGCTCAGTTTCCTCATTTCTAAAATGAATTATTATACAAAGAATTCATTGAAAATTTGCTGGCTCAGTTGGGTGTGGTGACGCATGCCTGTAATCCCAGCACTTAGGAGGCTGAGGGGGGAGGATTGCTGCAAGTTCAAGACCAGCCTGGGCTACAAAAATGGGTTCAAGGCCAGCCTGAACTGCATAGCGAAACCCTGTGTCAAAAAGACAGAAATAAAAAAAGAAAGAAAATTTCCTGGTTTGGGCCGGCCAAATAGCTCAGTGGATTGGGGGTTTGATCCCTGGGTCTGCTGTGCTGGCTCCACCCCTGGGGCACACTGAGAGGCAGTTCAGACTGGCGTGGTGGTACACGCTTATAATCCCAGCTCTTGGGAGGCTGTAAACAGGCAGATCACTAAAGTCAGATCTAGTAGTGAGACCTTGAACACTCTGTAGACCCTTGCCTAAAATACAAAAAGAAAGAGAGAGAGAAGATAGAAAATTTCTCGGCTCATAGTAAACATATAAGTAAATATTAGCTATTATATGTGCGTGTAAGAACAGATGCAATGTGTGTAAAATGTATCAATTAATAAAGTAGCTAATGACCAAAAGAAAATAGAGCATACTCAGAAATGCAAATGGCTTAAAAAGCCTTAGTTATAATTAAAGAAATGTAAATTCAAAATGTAAGACATCATTTTCTTCTTTTGGCATGGTTTTGCAAACTAACCAATTTAAGTATTGCACTTATAATGAGATAATGAGGCACTATCTGGCTAGTGAGTTCTTTGAAATAAGAGTTTAAGGAGCATTACTGTTTCTGGTGCTAAAGTGCCAATCATGTTTATGTTAGATATCTTAAATGATCTTTTTCTCCCTTTGTCAATGAAATGTTACATAATGGGCTGGTTCTTCTTACAGAAAGCCCTGGAGATCTAATCAGGAGCCCAGAGATGGATAAACTCAAGTCAGTTACAAAATGCTATGCTTATATAGAAACATCCTCCAACCCTGCAGACATCGACAAGATGACAAATGGAGAAACCTCATCTTACTGGCAGTCAGATGGCAGTGCCCGCTCACATTGGATTCGGTGTGTGATCTGTTTTCTTTTTTTTAATTTTTATTTTTATTTTATTTATTTATTTGTTTGCTTGTTGTGTTTGTTTGTTTCTTTATTTACTTATTTTGTGGCTGGCTCAGCCTGCCCTGGTGGTGGGGCTGGCGCAGCATGTGGTGCCGGGCATCGAACCGCAGTCCCTGCAGTTGCCTGAGCTTTCCTAAGCAGGCGCTTTAGACCACTGAACCATCTCGCTGGCCCCGTGTGATCTGTTTGCATTGCTCTTGGATTGTTTTCTTTTTTGCAGTGCTGACAATCGAACTCAGGACCTTGTGCGTGCCAGGCAGGGCTTATGCCCTGAACTATCTCCCTGGCCCTGGAATGTTTTCTACTTACCTGGCTAGTTTTTTTCTTATCTTGAGTGGCTCTGTGAAGGTTCTTTAAGAATTACTTAAAAGGAACCTATAATCCCAGTCTCTGGGAAGCTGAGACAGGAGGATCTTGAGTTTGAGCCCAGCCTGGGCAACTTAACAAGGCTCTATCTAAAGATAAAGCTTTTAAAAGGGTTTGGAATGGGATGTAGTGCAACTTGAGGATGTTGGATGCAACCCACCATCCCTCACAAGTAAATAAATATAGTGAAATAAAAATAAAAAGCATTGGGTAAAGTTATGTAACTTGGCTCATATTCACAAAATATGCTTGCCTCTCTCTCTCTCTCTCTCTCTCTCTATCTCTCTCTCTCTCTTTCTTTCTTTCTTTCTTTTTTTCTTTCTGAGAAGAGTCTTGTTATGTAGTTCAACTAGGCCTTGAACTTACTTTGTAGCTCAGGCTGGCTGCAAACTCAAGGCAGTCCTCCTGCCTCAACCTGGAGTGCTGAGATTATGTATGTGTACCACCATACCCATAAACATCTAATTTCTTTACTTGATATTTTAAAGAAGGAGCTAGCATTTGAATAATACTGTGCTGATTTCAGATCCTTTTTCTAGTTTCTCAGGCAAGTTATCATAAAGGGCAAGTAATTTTCTTGTATTATCTCTGATGGTACTTTTAAGATCCCTTCTGTGTATTTTTATTTTAAGAACTGTATGTATGTATGTATGTATGTATGTATGTATGTATGTATGTATGTATGTTATGACCGGCTCATCCTGTCCTGGGCGTGGGACTGGCGCAGCATGTGGTGCCGGGGATCGAATCACTGTTCCTGCAGTTGCCTAAGCTTGCCCAAGCTGGCGCTCTAGACCACTGAGCTATCTCACTGGCCCCACTTCTGTGTATTTTTAAAATTCACTTTTTGAGTTGGTTAGTTTTGAAGAGAGTGTTATGCTCAGAAATCTTGGAGTAGAATTGATAATAGTAAATTACGGTACGTCTCGAAATTTTGAAGCTGTCTAAATTTTCACCAGTTTTCTCAAAAAAAAGGGCTAATTTGAGTTGGCCAAAATAGAAATAACTATCTTGTTTTATCTCAAAGGATGTATTTAAACTTTAGCCATCTAACTAATTTATACATGAAGGAATATACTCAGTTTTTGGGGGGTACTATTTGTAATTTGCTTCTTTCCAGGTAAAAGAGTTTTCTTAGAATGTTCATATTGTATTTTTCTGCCTATATAGCTAACTTTAGAGGAAGTATAAGATAATCGACCTGAAAGGCTGTTTAAGAATTGGGAAGGTCATAGAAACTTTGAAAATCATAGTCAGTAGTTCAAGTTAAATGCTGTTAGGAAATTCATTCTTTGAGTATACCAAATAGAAGATGTTTGAGATGAAAAGTGTGGACTTACCAGTTCTTGAACCACATAAACATTTGTTTTTTTTTTCTGCCTTCTATATTTTTTAGTTTAAAAATGAAGCCAGATGTTGTGCTTAGACACCTGTCTATTGCAGTGGCTGCCACTGACCAGAGCTACATGCCACAGCAGGTGACTGTGGCTGTGGGGAGGACTGCTGGCGACCTCCAGGAAGTTCGAGATGTGCACATCCCTAGCAATGTCACTGGCTATGTGACACTTCTGGAAAATGCCAACATCAGTCAGCTCTGTAAGTCAAATAAGGGGAGGCACAGTAAAAGGGAAAAGTAATATTTTTTAGCATGGGGACTTCTGAAGTAGAGGAGCTCTTAGTTTGAGATTTGATTTGATTCTCCTGATGCACATAAAAATGATTATTATTTCATCTATTATGTTCTTTTTTATGTATTTTTTTAGAAAGAAAAATAAAAATCAAACTTCATTGTTGTTTTTTGCCATTCGGTAGCATTTTTACACACAGGCTTTAATCTTCAGATTACCCTGGATTCAGTAGAAAAACCTTTTAAATGGAAGTTTTTGTACAATAGAAACTTCTCAGCAGTCAAGATTTAAAACTTAAAAAAAATACATGCAAAACATATTTTTCTGGAAACACTTAACTTTGAACAAAGCACCAAACTACACAAATACAGGATGAAAACAGCAACTCCGCTGGGCTGGGGACATAGCTCAGTAGAATAAGTGCTTGCCTGGCAAGGGCAAAGGCCTGTGTTTAATACCACGTTCCTCAAAACAGAAAAAAAACAAAAACAAACAAAAAAAAACCTCATTAAACATCAACTTAGGGGCTGAGGAGATAGCTCCGTGGCACAAGTGCCTGCCTGGCAAGTACAAGGTCATGAGTTTGAACCCGGGTCCCGCCAAAAAAAAAAAAAAATCAACTTCACCAAAAGTAGTCATAGTAAAAGCTGTAATAGTCACTAACTTCATTAGGCACTGTTCACTTTTTAAACAGACAAAAATATATTATCCATAAACAATATCCCAGCTGTATGTCAGGTTTCAAAAAGTCTTCATCTTCATGCTTTAATAGCAGTGAGGTGAGTAGCATTGAGATCTGGAGCGTGATCTGTGTCCTCCATGACTGTAATAAGGAGAAGGTACCGCCCTCTGTAAATCTGATCTCTGTCTTGAGCAGCTGTCCATCCACCTCCTCCTCCACCACTTCTGTATGATCTGCCTTAGTAGTCCTGATCATAATAGCCATGCTCATGTCCCTGTTAGAGTAACTTCAAAGGAGAACTGCCATAGGTAGGTCTCCACATGTAAATTCCTGATATTGGGGGATGTGGTCTTTTTGTTATAGAGAAATCCACTGTGACTCCATGCCTATCAAGTTTCATTCCATTGGTACATTCCTTAGCTTCCTTGGCATCATTTACATTTTCAAAATACACAAAGGCAAATTCTTTTGAACACCTAGACTGCTGGTCATATGCAATAGACACATTGGCAATTGGGCCATATTTAGAGAATACTTCTCTTAAATCTCTTCTGTGCTAACCCAAACACTCCAAGACAAGTTTGGGTCAGGATTCCCCCAGTTCCCAACATGATGCCTTTGAGTAGACATGGGAGAATGGCTGTGGCTGTGGTGTCAGTGATAATCTCTAGTGTAAGACCTGCTATGGAAACGTCTATGAGAACGAGATTGAGACCATGACCTCGTATAATGCCTCCTAGAACTTCTTCCGGATCTAAACTTAGATTCAGATCTGGACCTGGACTTTGATCTGGAATGCCTGGAATCTTCCTTAGAGCTAGACCTTGCAAAGGTATGCCTTGCAGATTTCCCTGATCCATGAGTACTTCCACTTCTGGAAACAATGGGATTTCCGCTCACCATAGTTCTGCTCTCCATTCTCACTTATGATTCAGGGTTTGACATCACTGCTCACTGGGCTTCAGTTGAATCTGCCAAGCTCTTGCGTCTTCTTTAGGGTCTTTGCTACAGTCATGAAGGATGCTCCGGTTGCTGAGTTGCTCAGAGACCAAGTGCTCCTCACCCCCCTCTACAAGGTCTCTCTTTTTTATGTATTTAGTATAGGGTCTCATTACACAGATTGGACTCAGTGATCCTCCTGTTTTCAGCATCCCAAGCGCTGTGATTACAGGGGTGCATATGTGCTCTTCTACACCCAGTCTCAATTGCTGTCTCAGTGCGCCCCATGGGTAGGGCCCATACAGCACCCTGGGCTTAGCACTCTGGTCCTTATGTCTGCCTAAGCAGGTGCTTTAATCCGCTGAGCTGTCTGGCCAGTCCTGTGTTCTTTTAAAAATTAGGAAAGAACAACAAAAAAGGCTTTTCTTTAAGGTATTTTATTCTTGTTTGCTTAATAAAAATTTAGAAAACTGGCTGGGCATGATGGTGCATGCCTATAATCCCAACACTTGGGAGGCTGAGGTAGGAGGTTTGTTGTGAGTTTGAGACCAGTCTGGGCTACAAAGTGAGCTCAAGGACAGCCTGAACTGCTTAGCGAGACCCTGTCCCAGAAAGACATAAAAAAGAAAAAAAAAAGTTTAGAAAAATAAAAATAAAAATACTCAAAATTCTGTACCCAAGAGTTTTCACTATGACTACCTTGGTGTCGGTCTTTCCAAGCCTTTTCTTGGGCTTATGTATTTTTGTGGGTATGTGTATAAACACACACACAAACACACTTTCTTAAAAAGGAATCTTTACAAAAATGATATTCTGCTCATGTTCTTTTGTATTTTTCAGTGTTGTGTTATGTTACATATTCATGAACAACTTTATTTAGTATTGTAAAAGTATGTCTTAATTTTAATCCACTTCTTACTCTTGGGCATTTAGTTGTTTCCAGTTTTTTACTATTACAGCCTTGCTGCACATATAGCATTTTGGAAATAATCACACCTCTGTTGATTCTTTTCCAGACTTACTTCATTCAGGGAGCTGGAATGCTGCATGTTTGTCTCATTTTTTTTAATATTTCCTGGCCCAAAAGAAGTGTTCTTACTTTGCTCAAAGGCGCTGAGACCTAGAGAGGCAGTATCTTTGTGTCTCACCCATCAGCAAAGTAGTTAAGCTTATGAAGTGGAAAACTTCCTGCCTTATGTAATGGTGCCTTTTTTTCCCCTCTAAATGGTGTCCTTTTTAACTTCTTACCTCCTGCTCTCTGACCCAAATTGTGGCATCTGAAAATGAGTTATGTCTGTCATCTGTTTGGACTTGATTATTAAAGAGACACTGTCACACTCACTGCTTGTAAGCCAGCTACAGTTTTATAATTCAGTTTCAGACTCTAAACAGAATTCAGGGGCTAGGGTATAGCTCAGTGGTACAGTTCTTGCCTGGCCAATGCAAGTTCAAGAGTTTGATTCCTGGTACCAAAAAAAAAGAGGAAGAATTTAGGAAATTCTTACCATGCCAGATCTTATAAAATGTTCTTCCTTTGATTTTTAAGATTGGTTTGGGCTGGGGAGATAGTTCAGCCTACTAAGCACCTTCCTGGCAAGCACAAAGTCCCAAGTTTGATCCACATATCCCCCCCCAAAAAAAAAAAAAATCAACATGTAATTTCAAAGATTTGTCTGTTCCTAAGAAATTTTGTAATCAGCCACCCTAATGTTATACATTATTCTTATGACTTCTTAGATTCATTGTTTTTATAACAAATTTATTGTATACTAGTTCCCAAGCACACATTATTTATGCCATCAAAGTATCTTTAGAAGTTTTGCAATGTCAGTTATCATTTTGCTTTTAGTCAAGAGCCTAGCATTTATCGAATTAACAAAATTAATCCAATATTGAATTTGTTGTTTGTACTTGACAGATGTTCAGATTAACATAAAACGTTGTCTTAGCGATGGATGTGACACCAGGATTCATGGTCTGCGGGCTGTTGGCTTTCAGAGAGTAAAGAAGTCTGGTGTCTCAGTCTCAGATGCTTCTGCAATATGGTATTGGTCCCTGCTGACATCTCTGGTGACTGCTTCTATGGAGACAAATCCTGCCTTCGTCCAGACAGTGCTGCACAATACTCAGTAAGTTGCTCTGTTTACCATCTAGTCAAAATGCACTCATGTTGTCCAACCCTCTAGGGAGTGTCCCTGTGCAGCCTTTTAACATTGGGGCTCTGAATAGCTCAGCCCTGGATACCTCTTTTTTGTTTGTAGCATTCACCTTTCCTTTTTCCCCTTGACTTGTCTCTTTGATTCATGTTCTGACTTTCCTGTCCCTCTTCAGTTGGCTCGTAGGAGCTCTGTCATGCTGTGCTTGTTCCTTATCCACTGGAGAACAACTGCACACTTTTACTTAACACCTAATGATGAACAGAGCATTTTAAAATAATTGTGTGTTATTTTGCCTACTGTCACTGAAATGTTCCTGTCTCAATTATCTTCGTTTTATGAGGAAAATATTACGACCTTCCTGAGATCACATAATCATGCAGTAGAGTTCAATTTGAATCTAAGTCTTTGGACTCACAATTCAAGAACTGAGTGAAATCTTTTCAAGGATACTAATTTGTTTTGAAATGTAGAGCACTTTTGAAAATGTTATTTTAAAAATTGTAAGGAGAAGAAATAGTAGCAGTTAAGACACACAAACCAGCTTCAGTAGCAGTGAAATGTTAGTATTGTTATAGGTTCAGTCACTGATAGTTTTTAGTTAGGTGCTATTAACATAGGCTCTCAAAGCATCAGCCAATGAGAGGTTGCTAATATTTTGTTCTCTACACATCTTTTGACCTTGCTTTCACTATTAAATAAGACTTTTCAGGGGCTGAGGATATAGCTCAGTGGCACAGCACCTGCCTGCAAGTGCGAGGTTCTGAGTTTGATTCATAGGTACCCACTCAAAAAAAAACTTTATTTATGTTATGGCTGGCTCAGCATGTGGTGCCGGGAATCAAACCACAGTCCCTGCAGTTGCCTAAGCGTGGCCTAAGCAGGTGCTTTAGGCTGCTGAACTATCTCACCGGCCCCCCAAAAATAACTAAGACCTCAGCAAATAACACTGGTAGTACTGCTAGATTTAAAGTATAAGAGATAACCATACTCTTTCACCCTTTTTCCTTCAACATCATTTTTATAAACCATTCTAAACTGAGAGAAATGTGACATATATAATATGGGGAATTTTTATTTTTTTATAAAAATTACCAATCTAGTGTCCTATTGTGCCTGAATACTTAGTGTTTTCTGCAAACAAGACAACTGTCAAGATTTGGAAATTAACATTGATGTACACTGCTGCCATCTAATCCCTAGGCTGCATTCAGGCTTTATAGATTATCTTGGTAATATCTTTTTTTTAACTTTTAAAAATTTATGTGTATTTCAGAAAAGCTATTGACAGGGCCAGCCAGGTAGCTCAGTGGACTAAAGCACCTGCTTAGGCAGGCACAGGGACTGGGGTCCAATCCCTGGCGTGCGCTGCTGGCCCTAACTCCAGGGCATGCTGAGGCAGCAATTGAAACTGGGTGTGGTGGCACATGCCTATAATCTCAGTGCTTGGGAGGCTTAAAACAGGAGGATCACTACACATCCAATCTGTGTAGTGAGACCCTGTAGACCCTGTACTAAATACATTTTAAAAAAGAAAATATATGGGACCTGTGGCTTAGCTCAGTTGTTTAATTACCTGCTTGGGCAAAAGCCATTAGGAACAGGGTACCAGGGTTCGAACCCCAACTCCACATGCCTTACCTGACCTGTCCTTAAGGCAACCTGAGCCAGCCAAAAAAAATCCTTCTAAAAAAAGAAAATATAGGGGAAAAAAATTGTTGGCAAAGATTAATTGGGAATAATCAAACCAGTGGGAAAAGGGAGTCAACACTACTGAAGCATGTTTTTTTATAACTGAACAAAAGTTCTTAGATTCTGTCACACATGGTGATATAATGGACAATATTCAGTCATCTCTGTTCTTTCCTGGATATACAAAACCTAAAATACCGATTAAAACATGAATATTTATCTGTTTAAATGTTTCTTACAGATACAGTTTCAATGTTGTCATTTAAGAGTTGTGTAGTTTATGAGGTTTGTTCCATTGAAAGTTAGCAACTCACCCAAAGGAAGCTGATAGTCTGCAGGCTCACAGTACAAATAAAAAGGTCATAAATGCAGTAACTGACATTTCTAAGATACAAGACAGATAAAATTCTTAGAAGGTTCACGCAGAAAGCTTTGCTAAACTGATGGCCATAACACTAAAGCATCTGATAATTTTGCTGGTGATGTCAGTGGGACTCCCAGTGTTTTTTGACTCAACATGGACTCATTGTAGGCTTTGTATTTGGCTTTTCCAATTTCACTGATAATGTACACATGACTCAGATCCCTGACATATTCATTATTTAACAGACTTTTCTGGGATTTCAAGTCCAACACAATTTGACCTGTATCTAGCACTTCAGGGGGTCCTTGTCACCAGCAAGCTTGCAGTCTTGCCCATTTTGGAATTACACTGCCTGACCAAAGAAAGCAATATTTTCATTGTTTTGCTAGTATGAATTATATCTTTAATGATCAGGACATTCTTTTCTTTTTTGAAAATCTTTTTGAGACAGAGACTTGCTTTACATTTAAGGCTGGTCTTGAACTCACATTGAGCCCAGATTGGTTGTGTGCTTGCAGCAGTCTTCCTGCCTTGGTCTCCTAAGTGCTGACATCACAGGCTTGTACCACCACACCCAAGCAGTCAAGACAGTCTTTTCAGTTAAAATTAATTAATTAGTTTATTTATTTAGGTACCAGGGATTGAACTCAGGACCTTGTACTTGCCAGGCAGGCACTTAAGCTGCTGAGCTGTCTCTCCAGCTCCTAGTTAAAATTCAGAGATCTTCTCCATTAATTACTTTCATCCTCTGTTGATTACATTAATTACATTTAGGACTAGATTTAGGATCTGTGTTTGTTAGGAATACCACAGAAGTGCTGCGGTGCAGTCATCCCATCCCATCAAAGGGCATACAGCGTCTCATGGTTCCATTGCTAGTGCTAGAGGCATTGTCTTTGACCACTATAATTAAAGTGGTGTTGGCCAAATTTTCCCACTGTAAAATAATTTTGCATTCTATAAGTAGTAAATATTTTGTGCAGAAGTACTTTGAGTCTATGTAAACATCCTATTCCTTACCCAGCTTTCTTTTTTGTTAGTAAAGACTGATGGTTTCTTCTCTTATTCTCTGGGTTATAACTAACTACAGTTTTGATTTTGTCCCAGGTTTCGGTGGCAACCCCTTCAGTCTGGCTTGTGTGTCTTTTTGATATATCCACCTCATTCTTAGAATACTTCCTTTTTCTCTTTCTATTTTAAGACAAGTTCTCACTGTATTACCTATGCTGAGTTTCAAAATCATACCCTTATGTGATTTTCTCTCCTTAGTTTCAAAGAGCTGAGAGGTTTTTTTGTTGTTGTTTTTTTCTCCTGTATTTAGGGCAGGGTATACAGGGTCTCACTAGATAGATCAGACTCATAGTGATTCTCCTGTTTATAGCCTCCCCAGAACTGGGGTTACAGGTGCATGCTACCACACCCAGTCTCAATCACTGTCTCAGTGCGTCCTGCTGTCAGGGCCAGCACAGCAGGCCAAGGATTGAACTCCAGCTACTGCGCTCTACCTAAGCAGGTCCTTTAATCTGCTGAGCTATCAGGCTGGCCCTGAACTAGGACTGTAGACACACACTGTTGTGCCCAACTACTTCCTTAATTTATGATAAAGATGTTGCAAGAAACTATGTGTGTTGGTACAGGTAGACTAAGGTAAATGGAGGCAGGAGAACTGCTGTGAGTTCTAGGCTACCCTAGGCTACATAGTGAGCTTAAGGCTGCCCTGTACTACAAAGAAAAAACAATATTGCAGGATTATCTTGAATTTTGTCTGCCTTATTCCTGAAATCAACCTTTTCCTAAGGAGTTAGGTTTCCTGCTTGATGTGGTAGCACACCTGTAATCCTAGCACATGGGAGGCTGAAACAGTAGAGTTGACATGAGTTTGAGGCCATCCTAGGCTACACAGTGAGAAAGAAAATTAGGTTCCTTTTAATGGAGAATGGTGTTTTAAAACTGAGCTTACTGTTATCTAGGTGGTACCTCTCCAGTGTTCTTTCATTGGGCACAGGTAGGATGTATACATCTGTGTAGAAATAATACACATGTACATATAAACATTTACACCTGTGTTTTATCTGTACTACTGAAAACTTAGCTTACACCAATACTTGTAATTCTAACTTAGCACTTCATAGTTCATTCTCATTTTTTTTTTTTTTTTTTTTGCGGGACTAGGGTTCAAACTCACGGCCTTGCACTTGCCCAGCAGGCACTTGTGCCACAGAGCTATCTCCCCAGCCCCTCATTCTCATTTTCTGCATTTTTAGATTTCTAATTTCCCTCTCTGCTACTGAGAAACTTAGCTCCCAATAACCTTCATATATGTACTTATTTCCTCCCTCTCTGTATAACTAGTGTCCTATTACCTGTGCCTTTACCTCAACCCTCTCATCATCTTTGATATCTTCAGAGCTGTTGCTTCAGAGCTGTTGCTTTGATATCTTTGATATCTTTAGATGCCCTTTTTGTCTTTCTCAAGCTCCTATACCTTTATACCAGGCTGTCCTTGTGCCCCGGTTAGCTCCTGCATTCCATCGTAGTGTGTCCGTTTGTGATGATAACTCTCACCTTGCTCAGTCTCCATACTTCACTGTAGGCCATCGTGGCTCCTAGCCTCCTCCAAAGCACTTGAATGCCTCCTTCCATGCTTTTACCACAAGGACTGGATTTTCAGGAGGGGGAAGAAGAGCTTTCTACCCTTTGTTTTTGTAAATATGCCCAGTTGTTAGTGAATGGATATATTATACTAGAGTGTCTGCAATGGTATTTTCATGCACCCCTGACTTCTAAGGATCAACAAGCTAAAACTTTTCTAAGCTTTAACATTATATTATAAAAAAAGATCAGTAAGGAAAAAATAAGTTATGAAAAGTATATTTGGGAGCAAAAGTATTTACTTGAGTTAGCATGAATAAATTTAGTAAATGACTGTATGGTACTCACCTGCTTTAGACCTCCCTGGTGTGTTGTATTTGAATGTAGCTGTTATACTAGTGCAGCCTATCCCCCCTGCCCTGAGGTGGTATCACATAAACAAGAAAGAAATCACAATAGAGTGGAAGTTAATATATGTTAGCTTTGCTGTATTACCTGTATTTTGAAATGCAAAAAAATTAAATTTTTTGCAGAGGGGTCCAGAGATATAGCTCAGTGGCACAAGTGCTTGCAAACACAAGGCCCTAAGATCAATTCTTGGTACTCCTCCAAAAATTTTGTTTCAAGGATTCTCACTATTATCATAAAATGATAATTAGCTCTATTTTTTGAGGGGTGTTTTAGACAGATTTCTGGTATACCTTCGAGTTTGTTGTGGCATGCTCACCTAGTACACTGCTGGCAGATAGTGGCACTCCGTAATCATTTGTTGCATAAATTTGTTAGGTTATTGCTAGACCAGGGGTGACAAAACTGTTGAGGATTTCAGAAAGATAAACATAAAGAGATGAGAAAAGAAGAACATTAAAACAGACATTAAGGTGGAAAGGCCCAGAAATTCAGCAGGAATGGAGACGTGGTGGTGCTAATCTGTTCCAAAGGCAATAAATTATTAGCACTGCAACTCTTAGGGACAAAAGGCTACTCTTTATTGGGCACCAGGTTCTCCGTAGGAATACTATCTGGTTGCTTATAAGGGATTAATCAAAACTTTCCACAATATAGTTTTCTTAATATCATACCTGGCTTTGTTTTGATTTCACACATTTAACTTTTCTAGGAAGGCACTGCAGCACATGCCTCCACTTTCACTCTCACCAGGATCTACAGATGTCTCAACTTTCCTATCTCCCAATGTTCTGGAAGAAGTGGACAGCTTCCTATTAAGAATAACCAGGTAAAATCAAGGCTGAGATACTCAGTATGTGAGGGGTGGAGGGCATACACGTTGTTTACAAATTTTGAAGCTTTTTTTTTTTTTTAATGAAATGGAGTCTCAATATATAGTTCAGGCTGAACTTGAATTCACTATACAGCCCAGGCTGACTTCAAACCCATGTCTTAACCTTCCAAGTGTTGGGATTACAGAGGAATGCTACCATACTCTAAAACTTTTTTCTTTATCTCTTAAAGAATACCACTAAAAATGGTCCATATCTAGGGACTAAAGAAAAAAATGAAATAATATTCCACCCATCTGAGCTGGTAGCTTGACAGAGGGAACACTTATGTAGGGACATCAGCAGTGCTTTAGTGAGCCCTGAGGACTTTACCATATTAGACAACAGACCAGCCTTGAAATACCCAGATAGTTTTAAGAATTTCAGGGTAATGTGTTTAAAAAAGCAAAGTGTTAAAGGAGTACGTCTGAAATAAATTTTTAATTCTTCTTAAGAAATATGCCCTAAATTTTTTAGCCATGCCAATTTATCACCCAGGTTCTCTAAAAGCAGAGACACTGTAGTAGCTCATTAATTTTTGGCTGCTGAGTATCATTCAGTTTTTATGTAGATTAAGTTTGCAGAAGTGAGGAGTTAATCCCCTGGTCCCTGGATTGATTTAATTTTCCCTAAAGAATTTTAAAAATGTATTTTTGATAAACACATAAAAACCAAAATAACATGGAAGGTTAATTTTACTTAAGGACATAGGTTATACAACTTTGAGCTGTGAGTTTTCTCATGTTTTTAAGAGGTGAGAAATTTTTTTTATTCTTTATAGCTGCTGTTCTACCCCAGAAGTAGAATTGACTCTTCTGGCTTTTGCACTTGCAAGAGGAAGTGTTGCCAAAGTGCTGAGCTCTCTGTGCACCATCACAGACCAGCTGGACGCGCAGTATGATGCCTCATCCCTCATCTCATCCATGGCCTCAGTCAGTCAGAACCTGCTTCTCAAATATGGTAATGACTTGGGCACAGTGGAAATGCCAGCAGTAGACAAATCATAAAGCTGTCCTCCCTGTGTGTCTTCTTGGCATCTTTCAGTAGTTTATGAGTTGGGGTATTGTAGGTGTGCCATATAGTTGTGACCTTGTCCTCTAAATAACAGCTTTTGACTGGAATTGGTAGGGAGAAGGAGGGATGTTAGTTCATGAATGACAATCTGCAGAAGACATCTAGGTATCCCATGGGCTGCACACCTAGAATCTACTGACATAGTCTTTTTGGTCTGGTGAACCTCTTGACCATAGTCATGTTTAGTAAAAACATTTGAGGAGTTGCAGTACTTCTCATCTAGAAGGAGGAAGCTAGCCAAGACCTACTGCTGAGGGATCCTTGGCTTAGAATTCACTGCATCCCTGTGATAGGTACTCAGAAGCACTCATGTTTGTACTTATTGCTGCCTTCCTCTCCTGGGTCCAGCAGTGCTTCTCTGCTGACCCAAAATGGGCCCCAGTCCTTCTCAGTATAGGCACCCATAAAACTGTTCGCAGTCTCCACTGCCATTGCATGTGAGGGACAGCCTACTTTGCTTTCTTGGCCTCTATTGGTAAGATTTCGGTCCACAGAGTTCAGTATTAGATACCATGCCCCTCAGTAGTAGAGGCATTACTGTGATTTTCTATTTTTGTCTTACTAAGACATCATAATTTATTTTTAAATTTTAAAGTCAGACAATTGATGTCTCGTAAATCCAGTTTGCTCCCTACATTTGGGAGAACACACTTTTTTTTTTTTTCAGAGCCAGAGATTGAACTCAGGCCCTTATGATGCCAGGCAAGCACTTAGTCTGATGAGCTATCTCACTAGCCCATGCTCCCTACATTTGGAAAGTTTTATTTATTTATTTATTTATTTATTTATTTATTTATTTATTTATTTATTTATTGGAGAGATGGGGGCTCAGTACAGGTATGGCTGGATGGTATTAGCAAGCTAAAGTATTTGTTGCTCAGAAAGTTTTACAATTCAATTAAAAAAATTTTATAATACAGATTAGTTATTGAACAGGGAGTTGTGAATAGGAGGAATCTATAGGACAACGGCATTACTAGTAATGATCTAGTTCTATTCTAGGTTAGTTGATAGTATATTATTAAAAAATGCTTTCAGATTATAGCAAAATTTTATTTTTAATATTTTTGAAACTTTTAATATCTTCCTGGGGATGTTTTAAGGAAATGAGGGTGGAAGGTTTGGAGGAGGCAAGGTAAGGAATCCTTTGCCAGGCTGGCACACAGGCTTGCAGGAGGCAGGGAGAAGTGGTGACAAGGACTGTGGGGTAGTGGGAGGAATGGCTAGGCCTGTGCCTTGTGGCTGGGAGGGTGGGGGCCTGGGCTGCTTCAGAGATGCTTCTACTAGGCGTTGCTGGCACCTGTCTTCCTCTGCCCCCTGGGTGCAGTCAGGTCATAGGACCCTCAGTGTCACATGACCTCATAAAGTACCCAGGTCAAACACCCACCCTGGAAATAAAAAGTAAAGAAGTAAGACTTAAAACATAATTGATTTTAGCTATATGTCTGTATCTATATCTATATCTGTTTCTATATATCTTTTGGTTTTGGTTTTAGTTCTTTTGAGACACTACCTTGCTATGTAGTTCAGAATAGCTATCTATCCCAGACCTCTTGTCTCAGCTTCCTAAGTGCTGGGATTATAGCTGTACACCACCACCGTGCTCAACATTTTTGTTTGTGTTTTAAGACAGAGTGTTGCTGTATAGTTCAGACTGGCCTTGAACTCACAGTGTAGTCCAGGTTGGCTTTGAACTTGTAATGATCCTCCTAGCACTTGCCTCCCAAGTGCTAAGATCACAGGTGTGTGTCGCAATGCCTAGCTGATTTATGTATTTAAATATAATGTTATAAAAGTGATTGTTGCTTCAAAACAGTATCTTAGGAGCCCTCCCTAAATTTGTTGATTCTGTAGTATTAATCTTTATGTTATAATGTGCTTTGCTGAGCAATAGTCATTCTGGAGACATTTTTGGAATCACTCAGGGAAATAAGCTGTACTTTGTCTCATTTATGAAATCACAGAGGGACAGTGTCAACTTTTGCGTAATATTCCTGCCATATTTTAGCTTTTAAATGGATGAACTTTTGTCAGAAGGCCACAAGCACAGTCCACTGGTTTTCTTCTCATAGAACCAACTTAAGTTTCATCATCACTTTTCTTTGGTCAGGTAAACCTCTCCAGTTGACTCTTCAGGCTTGTGATGTCAAAGGAAAAGAAGATAAGTCAGGACCTGAAAACCTCCTTGTGGAACCGTGGACCAGGGATGGTGAGTGGTAGGTGATAGGTAGGCCATTGCTGATGAGTTCAAGCAGCTATATGAAGTCACACTTCACCTCAGCTTTTTTTTTTTTTGTCTGTCTTTTTTGAGACAGGGACTCTCTATGCAGTTCAGGCTAGCCTTGAGCTCACTTTTGTAGCCTAGGCTGGTCTCAAACTTGCCCTGATCCTCCTGCCTCAGCCTCCCAAGTGCTGGGACTACAGGCATGCGCCACCACGGTCCTGCTTTGTACATTCTTTGTGCTGCCTCTTCTCTGTTCCCTGTCCTGTATCCATTGTCAACACCAGTGACCCTTGGAAAGACATGTGTTCCTGGTTGCATTCCCTGTTCTTTGAGGTCCTCTTGAGCAGATGGCTTGCACCACACAGTATTCCTATAGTTTTCTTTGAGAGTTCAGCCAAGGCAGAGAAGTTTCCTTCACTGCATCTGTCTGCTACTACACTGAAAACCATAGCAGGCCTTATGAGTGCAAAACCATGGGTTGGAAGGGGGCTGTGGTAGCTGTTGTCTTTTCCCCATCCTCTCCCCAAGAAAGACAAGAATACTTTATCAGAGACCCTCTGTGTTTTTCTGTCACTCTGAAGAATTGGAATTTTTGTCTTTGAGGCATGTGAAAGCAGAATCTTCTGACCCAGAATGTGGAGTTTTATCACTGTTCTGAGTCTGAAAGCACCATAGGGTTAGTTTGGGTTGGGTTTGATTGCCAGCTACAAGATGAATTTGTCAGCTCTTTTGCTTGGTCTGACTTAAATACTTAATTATTCCTCTGTCTTTTACCTGCCCACCTCTCCAGTCACATCCCTTCACATCACCCCATGAGTAGATTTTTTTCTCTTATTTTCCTCCTCTTTTCATTCTAAAGGGAGTTAAAAAAACATTTTAGAATTTTGAAACAAAATGATAAGGAAATTAACAGTGGTTATTACATTGCATATTGTTATCTTTAAAGTAGTTGCTCAAATAAATAAAGTTGTTGCTCAGATTACCAGATAAGGCATGTAAAATTGATCAGACATTATAAACACTAACTATTCCTTTCATTGAACTAATAAAAATTAGTAGTATAATTAGCTGTCTTACATATATGTGTGTGTGTGTGTGTGTGTGTGTATTTTTTTTTCTCTCTCTCTTTCCCCCATCCCAGTTCTTTCCTTTTGAAAAGTTTTTTCCCTGTTAACAGTATCTGTTGTACTTTTTTTTTTTTTTTTTTGGTACTTTTTCTTTTTCTTGTATTTTGGGGAAGGGTCTACAGGGTGTTCATGGTCTCACTACTAGACTGGACTTGTAGTGGACTTGTAGTGATTCTCCTATGAGTTTACAGCCTCCCAAGAGCTGGGATTATAGGTGTGTGCCACCATGCCTGGTCTCAATTGCTGGCCCAGTGCACCCTGTGCACCGTGGGGGTGAGGCTGGCATGGCAGGTCCTGGGATTGAACCTTTATTCGCTGAGCTATTTGGCTGGCCCTTGTACTTTTTCTATCTCATTTACTTGTTCAGTTTCTTACAGTAGAGGGACAGTATTATTTTTTTGTTTGTTTGGCTGGTTCAGCCCACCCTGAGGATGGGACTGACGCAGCATGTGGTGCCAGGGATTGAACCTTGGTCGCCTGTGCTTACCTAAGCAGGTGCTTTGGATTGCTGAGCTATCTTGCAAGCCCTAACAGTATTGACATTTACATATGTGAGTCTGATTTATTTCACTTATGATTTCTAGCTGCATCCATTTGTAAAAGCCTTAAGTTCATTTTTCTTATAAAGAAAAAAGATTGCTATAAGCAATCAAAAAATAGGCATCTAGGATGAATACATGCTTCTCAGATGAAGAAATAAAAGTGGCAAATAAATATATGAGCAAATGTTGAACATCATTGGTCATCTGAGAAATGCAAATTAAAGCAACACTGAGATTCCATTTCACCCCAGAAATAATAGCTATCATTAAAAAAAAAAATCAACCAATAACATATGCTGGAGGAGCTGTGGTGGAAAAAAGGAAGCTTTGTCCACTTTTGGTGGGAGTATACACTAGTCCAATCACTGTGGAATCAGTGTGGAAATTCCTCCAGAAACTAGGATTAGAGATCCCATTGGACCCAGCTATTCCCCTTCTGGGTATTTTCTCAGAAGAATTAGAAACATCATACTGCATCAATATATGTGAAACCAGCCCAAATGCCCATCAACTGAAGAACGGATAAAAAAAGATGTGGTATTTTTATGCCATCAGTAGATTTTTTTAAAATACAGCTGTAGCTGGTACCATCCTTCTGCCTTAATTTCCCAACTTAAAGAATGTGTTGTTATTGTGCTTCTGAGCAGCTCAAGAGTGGGATGTAAATGGATATAGGTGATAGCCCTCAATTCTCTTTGCAGCTTTGGATATTTCTTGTAACTCAGGTTCTGTGTGCATCTCTCTTGCTCTACCACAAAAGTGAGCCTGAGGATAAGGGGAAGGTCCTCATAGCCAGAACTCGTGGTTTTGGAGGAGTGAAGTTTTTCTTCTCCTTATAGGGGAAGATGCTTGTTTCACAGGGTACTTCAGACTCTACTGCAGAGAAGTACTGCTTGTTGACATGGGCAAATACTAGTGAACTGCCCAAGAACAGCTAGAAAACTATTGCTGACATTCAGAGGGCTTTTTTTTTAATTGCTCAGGATTAAACCCAGGGACATTTTACTATTAAGCTACAACTCCACCCTTTTTAAAAATTTTTTTTGAGATAAGATCTCAGCTAAATTTCCCAAGTGGGACTTGCATTTTCTGTCTTCCTGCCAGAGCCTGCCAAGGTGCTTAAATTTTAGGCATGTGCTCCTCTATGACTGGTCAGAAGACTCTGTGTGTGTGTGTGTGTGTGTGTGTGTTACCCAGGCTGGTCTAAAACTTTCAGTGATCCTCTTACCTCAGCCTTCCAAGTGCTGGGATTACAGGCATGTGCCACAATGCCCTGCTGAGCTGACATTCTTGAAGGCCATGGCTCATTTATCTGGAATTTTAAAGAAAAGCTGGCCAGTTAGAACTAAACTGATAGGTACATTAAATTCTTTAAATCTATAATTTATTGTTTTCTCTAAATTTAAAAAATTAAATTTGTCAAATAGGCATAGTGTCAAACAACTGTAAATTCCAAAAGTAAATCTATAAAAATTACTATATGTAATGCACAATTTAATATGTAGACTGGTTTCTTAGCAAGGAAAGAATATACAAAGGTCTTATTAATTGATTTTTTTTCTTTTAAAACCTAAATGTGTATCTGGTGGCAGTAATATTTTAAAAGATCTGTGTAATTCTATTGACTTACATATTACTTCAAGGGCTGGGGTGAGAGCTTAGTAGAATAAGTGCTTGCCTGGCAAGCATAAGGTCCTGAGTTCTATCCATGGTACCACCTCCCTCCCCCCAAAAATTGTTGCTTCGGCTATCTTGAAGTTAATTTAAATTGTTGATTAAACATTTAACTTCTAAGCAATGTTTTAGCCATTACTGCAGATTCTTTTTTTTTTAAATGCTATTTTAAAAATAGAAATCATTCATACCTTTGGGAAAAAATGATAATTAAATAATTGGTATAGCCTGTGGTATAGCTATCAGTTATGTGCATTTCTGTCAGTATGATATTACTCTTTGATAGATTTAGATCATATAGTAGCATCTCTAAATTAGTAAAGCTTTCTTTGAATTTAGTTTTCTTGGTTTTAGTGCCAGAGTTTGTATATTGTTTTATAGAGATTCACCCTCATAAGTTTTTTTTTTTTTCTTTTTGTCTTTTTGAGACAGGGTCTCATTATGCAGTTCAGGTTGGCCTTGAGCTCACCAGGCGGGTCTCCAACTCACACCTATCCTTCTGCCTCAGCCTCCCAAGTGCTGGGAGTACAAGTGTGTGCCACCATGCCCGGCCCTTCATAAGTTTTTGTTTTATTGAACTTGACATAAAATAGTAAGAAGCATGTGCTATATATGGTTGCACCTGTAATTCTACAACTATGGAAGGCTGAGAGAAGAGGATCACAAGTCTGAGCCCAACCTGGGCAACTTAGTGAGAGCCCTGTCTGAAAATGGTCTCAGGCTATAACTCAATAAGAGCCCTGGGTTCATTCCCTGGTACAAAGCATGAAATTAGTTTAGATCATTTTTATCTTGAAAGTCAGAATGGCTTAGAACAATTCAGGATCCCGAGAAGGATTATGTAGTGCTGAGCATGAGCTTATATTATATCATTTAGAGAAATTTGAGTAAGAGAGGCATCTTCTACTCTAAAAGACAATCTTTTTGAGTGGTTAAAAAATAATTAACATAGAGCCAGCCAGATAGCTCAGCATACTAAAGTGCCTGCTTAGGCAGAGCACAGGGGCTAGGGTTTGATCCCCTGCATGCAGTGCCGGCCGCACTCCAGGGGCTTGCTGGGACATCAATTGAGACTGGGTGTGGTGGCACACACCTGTAATCCCAGCACTTGGGAGGCTGAAAATAGGAGGATCACTACAAGTCTGATCTACGTAGTGAGCAGACCTTTACTAAATATAAAAAAAAAGATAATTAGCAGCAGAAAATGTTAAATCATGACTCATACAAGTATAAATTACTATATGTCAGCCTTTTTATTAACTAATGAAGAAATCAATAAGATGTTATAAACCATTCAAAAGAGAATTTATAAAATACACATAGCCCAGGAAGAATGTTGGAAATTTATTTATAATTAGATACAAGATTGCTTAGTGTCCTTGAGGAATAATAAGCTATATTTCCTTAAAAAACAGCTTTTACTTCTGTAGAGGAGAATCACTTGTATTAGTATCAATATTCTGTAACTTACATAATTATAAAATATAGAGATGGTGAGAGGTGGAAATAACCCAAAGAGTGTTAGACAAGACATCCAGAAATCTTTATTTGTTCATTTCAGGGTCCTTTACAATCTTTTCCGTTAAGTGTGTTCTAGGAGCTAACTAATCCTTCTCAGTGTCTAATTTCACTTGCCTTTATCACTCTAGTCAAATATCAGTCATGGCTTTAGATATGACTCAGGAAGAAGATTGATTGATGAGTCTTGTCTCTTTTAATTAAAGCCATAAAGCTGGGGATACAGTTTGGGGCCTTGCACATGCTCTACCACTGTGCTATAGCTCCAGCTAAATTTATGATGTATATGAATATTTGATTGATTTTTAAGACAGGGTCTCTCTTTGCCACCCACGTTGGCACTGAACTTTCTGTATAGTCCAGGCTGGCCTCAAATTCAGTCCTCCTGCCTCAGCTCCCTGAGGTCTGGTCTTAGAAGTGTGCACCTTCACACCTGGTTACTTTATTTCTTTACTGTTAACTGTTAAAGTCGAGGAGATTGTGCTTATATAAACGAGTCAGTCATCTTAACTTTAACTTTCTCTTTTTCTAGGTTTTCTTACAGAGACTGGAAAAACCAGAGCAAGTACTATTTTTTCTACAGGAACTGAATCTGCTTTCCAAGTAACACAGATCAGAATTATGGTAACTCTCCTGCTACCTTCTTTAAACAAGTTTACTACTTTTCTTTTTTAAGCAACAGGATTACATTTCAGAAATCCACATCATTGGTTTTTTATGGAGTATTTAGTGATTCCTCTGTGTCAGACCTTAGCAGTAGACAGGGACACAAAGATGAATATATTTGTAAGTCCATGAGTGTTGTGACTATATGGATTAAGAAAGATAAGGAAGCATTTCTAGGGAACTAGCTTTCTTTTCTATGGCTTAATGTATTTGAATATTGGTTTGATTTTTGTCTTGAGTTGTTTGAATTTATCCATATTGATTGAGAACAAAACAGCCACAAACTTTTGCTCTTTTTATGTTCTCCATCCTGATTTCTATTTCTAGGTTCGACGTGGTGGCATTGGTGCCCAGTGTGGGTTGGTATTTGCCTATAACTCACCTTCTGATAAATTTCATGCAGAAGAACACTTTAAGCGGTTTGAAAAATATGACAAATGGAAGCTTCAGGAGCTCAGGCAGTTTGTGAAAAGCAGGTAAAGAGCAGAACAAAAATCTCCATAAGTAGTAAAAATGTATCCCCTCTCTTATTGGTGAACTTTTTTTTTTTTTGTCTTTATAGAAAAGGTACCTCTGACCCAACTCAGTGGCCAAAACCATTCCTTGCTTTCTAGCAGTATATGTGAAGATTTGTGTTAATTTGCATATAGCCTCTTACTTGATCCCTTCTGAGACCTGAGCTGGGGCCAGCATGGAAGGCCTGGGTATTGAACCCCTGGCCCCTGTGCCTGTTTGCAGGCGCTTTGATCCACTGAGCTATTTAGCCAGCCCTCCCTCCACTCATGCTCGTATTGAAAATATTAAGCACTTACATTGAACCATACCTGATACTACGCAGTGAGGACACTGTAATGAGAAGAGTGGCACAGTCTATACTGCAGGGAGCTTCCTACTTAGTACAAGAGACAGACACTAAATTTGCAGCGTCCACTACATTAGGAGAACTATTCAGGCAACTTTTAGCATTGGATGACAGGGTTCCTCACCTGATCCAGGAAGGCATCCTTGAGCAGGCGGGAGGTGCAGTCTCTGAAGAAGTCTGAATAGCCACTAGAAGAAGTGGAGGGAGGATGGCCTGAGCAATGAGAAGTGCATATATGCAGACCCAGAGATGAAGTACAGCACGCTGGAGGAGGTGACAGTTCTATGTTGCTGAGGCCAACTCTGTGAGAGAGTGACAAGAAACAAAGCTGGAGGGCTGGGGAAGGGCCAGACCAGTAGAGGTCTCTCGTCTGTTTTGAGCTTTCGACTAGGCTTAAAGCGGGGTGTGTGGTGAGGGAGGAGAGTAAGGAGCTGAGTGGAATATGTTGTGGAGGAGTTAGGACTACTTGGGCTCATGAGTGGGGTGAGCAATCCACAGGAGTAAGAGGGATGGGTGGAAAATAGCACTGTCACCCAGGAAGCCAGTGATGAAGCTGACCTTGGCCAGGGCAGCAGCAGTTGACTAAGGGAAATGGGTGAAAGTTTCCAAGAAGATCAACAGCAGGCACCAGAGACTGACTGACTAGAGAGCAGGAGAAGGGAGAAGGCTTAGGTGGTACCCATTCTGTGGTTTTGGGGTTTGAACAAATTGGGATCTTAGTAATACTTTTCTCTGGAAGAGAAAATATCCCAGGGAGAATTAGATCTATAAAGAAAATACAGAGGTGTGTTAGGCCTGCTGGATTTGATGTCCTTGGAAGGAAGCCCTTGAGATGAGCCCTTATCCAGTAAGCTCATTGGACAAATGGGCCAGTAGAGGAGAAGCTTGTGCTGCAGGTACAGACATAAATCTGACCTGATTATTTAAAGCATAAAAATTGAAAAATTCGGGCCGGCGAGATGGTTCAGTGGTCTAAAGCGCCTGCTTAGGAGGGCTCAGGCAACTGCAGGGACTGCAGTTCGATCCCCAGCACCACATGCTGCGCCAGCGCCACCACCAGGGCAGGCTGAGCCAGCCACAAAATGAATAAATAAAGAAACAAACAAAAAAATTGAAAAATCCCCCTAAAAGAGTATGTGATCTGTGAAGAGAACTTAGGTCACCATGATCGGTAGCTCCATATTTAAGGGGCAGCATTAAAAACTCAGGCAGTGAAGTAGCAGGAAGACCTGGGCTGTGTCCTTAGGGTATCAAGTAAACCAGTGTTTAAAAAGGCAAGGAAGGAGTGTAGTAACTGATGTTACTTAGAAGTCAGTGACATAAAGGCTAAAAGTAGGTCTGTTGGATGAGCTACCTGGGTCATGGGTGATACTTGCACACCAATTTATAATGCATAAAGCACAATCCTAGACTTGCCTTTTTTTTTTTTTTTTTTTTTGTGGGACTGGGGTTTGAACTCACAGCCTTACTTGCCAGGCAGGCACTTGTGCCATGGAGCTATCTCCCCAGCCCTAGACTTGCTATTTATCCTCCTGTATTTCACAGGCAACAGAATGCTGGAGTTAACAAAAATTTTAAATATCCAGTCCAGCATTAGTTATGGTCTACTGTTTGTGCACGTCACCTAGGGATCTTGTGAAAGCACAGGTCTAACTCAGCAGTTAGTTCCAGGTAGGGCCTGAGATTTTCATATTTAATTAGCTTTCAATCGATTCTGTTGCCTGGCCGTGGACCATATTTCCAAATGCAGGGATCTAGAATTAGTCCCTTGCTATGCTAGAATTTCTTTGGCAATCCTGACAAATGATTGCTCAGCCTCTTTGTAACACTAGTGATGGAAAACTCACTGAATAACCGGGAAGGCACTGCATTGATTAGAATATGAAGTCTGCAGGGTCCGATGCTTGGCTGCTGTACATACACAAGAGGCTCTCCCTGTCCCGCCTGCTATGTGGTGTGATTTAAGGAGAGGGTAGCTTCTCTGTTCTCTCATACCCTGCCAACTCTGCACAGAGATTCCTTATTGATTCCCAAAGAGTACACTTTTATTTTTGGTGCTGGGGATTAAACTAGAGCTTCACACATTCTAGGCTAGTATTTGCCATTGAATTGTATCTTCAGCCCTCAGAGAGAATATTTAAAAGTCCTCAGAAGAGTAATGTGGATGAGACTCATTAACATCACAAGAAGTTTATTCTAAGAATGACTGATGTTAAGAGAACATTTTTCTCTCTGTTACACAACCTGGCCTTGGTAGTCTTTCTCTACTTCTTTCCATAGTTTGCTGTATTTGCTTGTCATGTCCATATAGAGTACTCATATGTTGCTAGCTTCATAGTTGCTTCATACATAGGCCAAGTAGTATACAATTTCAGGAATTCTATTTGAAAAAGCTGTCTCTTCCTTCTTATTTAATTCCTGAAAAGGGAGTAGCATTTATGTACTCCACCCTCCTTTTGTAAGACTGGGTCTTGCGGTGTAGTTCAGGCTGGCCTTGAGCTTACTATGTAGCCCAGGCTGGCTTCAGATTCATGGCAATCTTCCTGCCTCAGCCTCCTGAGTGCTGGTATTATAGAAGTGCACCACTACACCCAGCTGTACCTGCTTTTAAAAGAGAAGTGGCACACAGTTGCATTTCTTCAGTTTCAAGGCTGAATGCTTTCCTAGAAGGAATTGTTAAGGGACAGCAAAGAACATTGCGTGTTTTTTGTTTTTTTTTCTTTTTCTTTTTCTTTTCTTTTTTTAAAATCTATTTGAGTACAGGGTCTCACATAACAGATCGGATTCTAGTGATCCTCCTGTTTTCAGCCTCCCAAGAGCTGGGATTACAGGCGGGAACCACCATACCCAGTCTCAGTCATAGTCTCAGTTGACAGCAGGGCAGGGCCAACAAGGCACACTGGGAATCGCCTTTTTTGGCTGTCTGCAGATGCCTTCAGGGCAGGCCAGGTGAGGCTTGTAGAGCTAGGGATTGAACCCAGATCCCATGCACCTGACTGCTTTTGCCTGAGCAGACCAGATACTTAGACAACTGAGCTAACCCACAGGCCCCCAAAGTTTGTTTTGGCTGGCTCAGGTTGCTTGTGGGGATCGAACTGCTGTCCCCTGTGTCTAATTGGGATTGCCTGTGCAGGCGCTTAAACCACTGAGCTAACCTGAAAGCCCCAACGGTTGAGAAGGATTTTTTTTTCTTGCTCAGGATAGTTTACAGGTGGGATTGGGGACTGAACCTCCTACCCTTGTGCCTGACTGGGATTGCAGGTGCAAGTGCTCAATCCACTGAGCTATCCTGAAAGACTCCCCTCCCACCCTTTCACTGGGGGTCAGACCCCAGTCTCTGTACGTGCCTAAGCAGGCACTTCAGTCCACTGAGCTATCTGGCTGGCAGTTTTCATTTTCAAACCAAGGTCTGTACCTTTCCTTTTTCCAAGTGGCCCAAGGGCAGGCTGCTGACATACACATCAGCTAGACCTTGGGAAAGGAAACTGAACCTAACCTCTCGCTTGATTCTTTCCAGAAGCTTGCACTGTTGTACCTTACTTTTGAGACTCACCTAAGAGGCCTGATTTCATGTCTCGTTCATCAGATGAGCCAAGTATCTATAGAAGCAAGCCTTTTTCTTGCTTCCAATGTTAAATCTGAGGCCAAAATACTTCCCAGTTTACAGTTAAGGAGCTGAGAAGTGAAGAGGCTAGTATAAGAACTACTGTACCTGGTATATTCTGGGAGTTATTAGCTGCCATACTCAGTCCCCAGTTGTTAATTGATGAAGTTTATTTATTTATTTATTTTAATCTTATCTGTATTATGACCAGCTCAGCTTACCCTGGGGGTGGGGCTGGCGCAGCATGTGGTGCTGGGGATCGAACTGCAGTCCCTACAGTTGCCTAAGCTTGGCTAAGCAGGCATTTCAGACCACTGAGCCATCTCACCAGCCCAATTGATGGAGTTTATGTATAAGTTATGCACATAAATTATGCCTTCCTTGTCAGATTCTGGAGAAGTTTAGCAATAAAGTATTTTGTGATTACCCTTGTGTTCCTAGGATTGGTTGCTCAGCTGATGACCTTGGAGAGGATGATCCTGTTGGCTGGTTTGAACTGGAGGAAGAATGGGATGAAGCAGATGTCAAGTTGCAGCAGTGCAGAGTTGCCAAAGTAAGCATTACTGAGTGTGGCCTTCACATGTTTGCCCTCTCCCCACCTTCATTCTGTAAATAATGTTCTAATTTTGTGCCAGTCTTGTGCCAGTGCTGAAACGTTGAGATGGATGGGTGCTCAGGGAGTTCCTAGTCTGGGTGGAGTGATAGATGTGTTAGGCTCCATAGGCTGTGATGGAGAGAGATTCAGTAGGGTGTCAAAATCTATTAGAGGTCAGTGGGGAAGTGTTCTAGGAGAAGGTGGCCCCAGAGGTTAATAAAGCCATCAGCTGTAGCCTGGTTAAGAGGTGTGGGGAAGGACATCAGACTGAGAGAACAGTGGGTACATAGGCATAAATGCAGGAGAGGTGCTTTCATGGGATATGAGAGAAATGGTCATTATTAGCACTTTGTTTTTTTTGCAGGGCTGTGGGTTGAACCCAGGGCCTGAGCTAAATACTTAGCTGAGCTGGTCTTGAATTTTTGATCTTCCTGTCTCATCCTCCTAGAGTGCTAGGATTATAGATGTATACCACCATGCCCAGCTTAGTTACATTTTTTTAACCTTAAATGTACATCTTAGACTAAATAAGAGAATTCAGAACTGTCTTTATATCTTGTGCATGGGGGTGCTCCATCCTTGTGCAGTTGATTAGCTGATTTGGAAAAGCTGTTAACAAAGAAACTTGCACTGTAAGAACAGACACTTTGCACAAAAATTGGGCTTTGCAAATAGCGTTGGTTTTGAGCAGATAAAACTGTTCCCTGGGTACCTGGTCTGTGGGTTTCATGTATCATGTGGGTACTGTGAGACAGTTCTTTAGGGGACTGACTGTTTTCACTACATATCAGGGTTTTTTTTTGTTTCAAAATGTATGAAAGAGCATATGTGCTACTCTTATTCTTACCCTGTTTTAGTGTGGAAGAAGGCTGTTTCCCTTTTTTTGTTGTTTTTTTCTTTTTCCTATTTTTTTTTTTTGTTACCAGGAATCAAAAATTTAGTAACTTGTGCTTGCCAGGCAGGCACTTGTGCCAGTGAACCATATCCCCAGCCCTATTTCTCTTCTTATCTTGGGTTTTTTGTTGTTGATGTACATATTAGAATTATATTTTGTATGCCTTAATACTGGGCATGGTGGTACGTATAATTTATTAAAATCATAGTTGGGCTGTAGTGGTGCATGCCTATACTCCCAGCACTTGCCAGGCTGAGGCAGGAGGATTGGTGCGAGTTGGAGCCCAGCCTGGGCTACAAAAGTGAGCTCAAGACCAGCCTGAACTGCATAGTGAGACCCTGTCTCCAAAAGACCAAAAAATAAAAAACAAAAAAATCGTGATGGGACTGTCTCAGTTACTTTTTTTTTTCCTTGGAGGTGGTGAGGGGCTCAGCCCTGGGGGTGGGGCTGGTGTGGCATGTGGTACCGGGGATCAAACCATGGTCCCTGCGGTTGCCTAAGCTTGCCTAAGCAGGTGTTTTTAGTCAGGTGAGCTATCTCACCGGTTCTCAGTTACTTTTCTCTTGTTACTGGGGCAAAATACCCAACACCCAGAATTAAGGAAGTAAAGGTTTATTTAGTTCACAGTTAGTGGAAGTTTCAGTCTGTACTCAGCTGGCCGCGTAGGCAGATTGCTTGAAAGAGAGCGGCAGTTCATGGCAGCAGAAAACAGCAAAACAGCAAGAGCAAAAGGGAGAAGTAGTTGCAGCAGTGGCAGAGGGAAGCCTCTCTCCTTTCCTTATATTGCCGTCAGGTATCTGCCCCAGGTGGGTGTAGCACTCACACTCCTAATTCCAGCAGTACTCAGACTCATTATCCCAGCCTTGGACCATGAATTAATCACAAACTCTAGAACCCCTCCCCAATGACTGCATGAGGCTTTGGGGGGACAACTACACACAACCATAACAGGGACCTTCCCAAAAAAGGTCTTCCACCTCCTCTTTATCATATTCAGGGATTCTGAGTTCTCAAGTTTCTCTCATCCTTTCTAGTATTTGATGGTGAAGTTCCTCTGCACCCGGCAAGAGTCAGCGGAGCGCTTGGGAGTGCAAGGCTTGAGCATCAGTGGGTACCTCCGGCCTGCAAGAACAGAAGCAGAGAAAAATATCCTCTGTGCCCAAGGCAAAAAGGAGACAGAAAGTGTCTGTGGGGCCAACCTGCTCCTCAGGACCCTACAGTTCATCCAGCAGCTTGCCCATGACCTGGTAGGGTTTCCTCAGTTGTTAGGCCACAATCCTCTAGGAAAAATGAATGTGAGTGTTAAGGAAGTGAATACCAACTGATGATGCCTGTCCCTGCCTGAAGCCTTAATGACAGGCAACAGTCTGTGTGATGACACTGAAAAGTGGGCAAAGTTAGTGAACCTGTGTGGCACCAATCAGTGAGGACCAACCAGCCTGTGGCTGCTGCTGGGGATTGGCCTAGAGTAGGACAACCTTCAGACTTATAAAGATCTCCATCTGTGGTTGCCCTTAGAGACTAAGCGGTTTCATAAGATTCATCTTCTTTAAGTCATTGGAGATTTATTACTGAACTTGAGGTGAATTTTATTTATTTACTAAAATGACTACAAAGTTAGGATTTGAGACCACCCACACCCACACACATTTTAATTTTGATAATTTCTGTTTTTTTTTTAAGTACTGTGGATTGACCAGGAGCTTGTGCATGCTAGATGTTTTAGTTACTTTTCTCTGTCATTGCTGGGACAAGTATCTGACACACAAGCTTAGGGAAGGAAAGGTTTATTTAGCTCACAGTTACTGGAGGTTTTGTAATTTAAAGCAGTCTGAATTTCATGGCAAGACCTTGAGACTATGCTGCCGTGTCCAGGACAATTCACTTCATACCTCCAAGAGACCACCCCTTTGGGGCCGAGGGGAGAACCTTTGACAGTGTGTGCTGTCAGTTTAACGGTTTGTGCCTCTTGGCCACGCCCTTCAGGCCCTGCCCTGTTCCTTTGGCTCCCATGATTTACATGAAGCTTTGAGGGAACAACTACATACAGATCACAACATTCTGCCCCTGAACCCCCAAGTCTCATGTACATCCCTTTCTGCAGAAGGCATTTTAGTTCATCTGTAAGAGCTGCCAAAGTCCCAACAGTTTCAGCATTGCTTGAAAAGTCCAAGTCCCAAGTTTCCTCCAAGGTCCAAGGCAAACTCTCAACTATGAGCACCTATACAAAATACATTGAACATTCAAAGGCACAAGATAAACATCGCCATTCTAAAAGGTATACACAGGATACAAACCACTGGGCCCAAAACAAGTCCAGAATCCAGCAGGGCAAACATTAGGTCCTATAGTTCCATGTGGAACATCGAAGCAATCTGTGGCAGATTGTGAGCTCTATGTGGCTTGCCCCTATGCCACTTCTGGTGGTTGTAGCTCCCATGGCTTCTCTCTTAGGCTGGCTTTGCTCCCTCTTCACAGTTTTCCTTAAATGATCCACATTCCTGGCTTTTCCAAACTTCTGGGTTTTCCACGGAGTAAGCTTCTCACTCACAGCTTCACACATTGCCCTCCCCGGGGCACACTGCCTGGCCTCCCAGGCCTTCTTCTGAAATCAAGGTGGAAGCCTTCTTAACCTCAGAATTCCTGCATTCTGCATGTGCCTAAAACCAACTCTATGTGGATGATGCTAAGGTCTGCTGCTAGCTGGAGCAGTAGCCAGGCTTCTTTTTCTCTTAGCTGTAGGGATCGAGAGCCTGGATTTCTGAACACTCTGACCTTGATTCCGAGAAACAGATTCTCTATGCTGGTGCCATTCTGTAATCTGGTGTGACTGCCGCCTCCATTCTGGAACCTTGTGTGGCCACTGCCTACATTCTAGAACGTGGTGTGACCGCTGTGACCACTGCCTCCATTCTGGGCCATGGGGCTCCACGGATTTCTCCTCAGAGTAAAGTCTCTCACCCATGTGATTCTGAGGCTGCAAAAGTCAAGAAACTGCCACCTCCTGTGATGCCCTCAGGACATATTTTCTATTCTGTTCTTCCTGGGCAATGGAGATCTCAGCCCTATCTTTGCAGTCCACAGCCTCCCTCATGCTTTCTTTCTGGCCAAATTCACAAAATTTTAAATCATTCTGCTGGGTTCTTTCCTCTTTATTCTCAACATATATTTGACTAAGAGCCCCCAGCAATAACCATGTCACTGCCCCAATATGTGACTGCTTTGAGAGTTCCTTTGAAAGATTAATCAGTCCACCATGTTTAATCTCAGTCTCGGGCAAAGTCTCGGGACATGGGCAAAATTCAGCCAAGCTTTCTGCCAATCCAAAACATAAATGATCTGGAGTCCAACAGCCAATGCAGTCCTTCCCAGCAGAAACCTCCCCAGCCTGATCTTTACAGGCAGGATTCCTATCAGTCTTCTGGTCTGAGCTCTGACCAGAATCTCCCCTACAGAAAGGCAAAAGCTGTTCCAGGGTTTCTCTTGTGGGCAACATCTCCAAACTTTTCCTATCTCTTCCCATAAACCATTCCCAAAAGCTGGCAATCCACATGGTCAGGTTTAGCCACAGCAAGTACCCCACTCTTCTGGTACCAAATTCTGGTTTAGTTACTTTTCTCTAGCATTGCTGGCATAAATACCCAACACACAAGCTAAGGGAAGGAAATTTATTTAGCTCACAGTTACTGGAGGTTTCATAACTTAAAGCAGCCTGAATTTCATAGCAAGACCTTGGGACTATGCCTCCTGTCCAGGATGATTTGCTTCATACCTCCAAGAGATGGACACCTGTGGCGGGGAAGAGAACCTCTGACAGGGTGTGCTGTCAGTATAATGGTTCGTGCCTCTCTTGGCCACACCCCTCCAGCCCCGCCATGGTCCTTTGGCCCTGCCCCTTGAGCCACGCACTTCACAACCGCA
>PVKN010005006.1:0-31957 GCA_004027915.1 Capromys pilorides
TTATTATTATTATTATTATTATTATTATTATTATTATTATTATTGGTACCGAGGGTGGATTTCAGGTACACCTGAACTTGCCTGAACTTGCCAGGCAAGCACTCGTGCCACTTGGCTATCTTCCAGGCTTTTTACATATTTCTGTAATTTTGCAATCAGACACTTTAACACCAAGAGTTGCTTTTGCATACCTCTTCCTTGCTCCATCACCTCACTATCTAGTGTCCTCTGCCAAAGCTTGATTTCAGCATCACATCTTCTTTTTGAACTGCCCCTCCCTGAGCTGGCAGAGAGGCTCTTCTTGCGACCCATGATTTCAGATCTCAGTGTTCCACTTTCTTGGCCTCAGTGGTTAATCCAGGCTTGTGTAAATGACCAAAGCTGTGTTTATCTTCAAGACTCCAAGGCATCAGGGAAGAATTCCTCTTTTTTCTGGAATGCTCTGGTAAGAAGGAGCCACTGGTGGCCAGAAAATATGCTTGGCATTGCCAGCATGCAGCAAACCTGGACTGAAAAGTGAGCAGCAGAGACCGGGGACACGAGGTTACCCGGTGACATCGTCTGTGTTCTTGGTGCAGCTGTCTTGCCAGGACTTCCTCCCAGTTACCCGGATGACACCATCTTCTTGCCGATTCTCTCCTGGCATCTCTGTCTGTTCACTTTTACAAGATGCAAATCCTGCTTCTGATGTGTCCACACCTGCACTGGTGTTTGGAGGAGGTGTCGGCCCCTTCTGTGCAGCTCCCACCATGGAGGGACAGAGCCGTGCATCTCTCTTGCTGCAGTGTCTGAGCAGGGCCCTGAAGTTCATTCTCCGCATCCACAATGATTAAGGACTTCTTTTATTATACAAATAAAATCGCTTCCCTAATCTTATGTGAAAGGGAACTGGACGGATGCCTCACCCAATAGCCACATCATCACTTTCTTTATGAAACCCTTCTTTCATCCCAGACTAAATTAGAGTCATGAGTGTTTCTCCCCATCTCTAAATCTCCCTCAGTATCATTCTTGGGAAGCTTCCAAGACTTCAGTCCACTGCAGTATTGGGCTTCGCCTCCAGCAGCCCTTCAGGGGCTCTCTTGAGCATGCCCATCTCCAGCCTGAGTCTTTCTTTGACTCTCTCACTGTGGAATAAGCAACTCAAAAGCAAAACATGAAGCCTGTGTTTATGACAGTGATGTCCTCTGACCCATGATGGAGCGAGGTGAGGGTGTCTCAGGTTCACAGTGACTTGGACAAGAACTAACAGTGCAGTCACTAGGGACGTAGAGCTTGTTGCAAAGGTCTGGCTCTGCATCTTCCTAGTGGAGCGACGTTGACAGGATAGTGCTGTGGTCACAGTTGCAGTGTCTGATACGGGTCTACAGCTGCTGCGTGAGCTAAGTTTCTTCTCACAGTTTGCAAGTGACAAGGCTGGGAACAAGGTGCAGTCCTTGCTTTTTTTCAGTACTGGGGATTGAACCCAGGGCCTTGTGCCTACTAGACTTGCTTTACCACCAAGCTGCATCCCAAGCCCAAGGCATAGTCTCAAGAAGTAGCGTAAGCCCTCTCACTACAGCTCACCTACTGTGGAAAATGCCAATCTCCATAGCTGCTTCACTCCAGGCATAGGACATCAGTGCAGAAATAGCAAACCCGAGAGTGAGCACACAAGAATGGCTGCTATTTTTTATTTTTATTATGGCTGGCTCAGCCTGCCCTGGGGGTGGGGCTGGCGCAGTATGTAGTGCTGTGGATCTAGCCTCGGTTCCTGAGGTTGCCTAAGCTTACCTAAGCAGGCGCTCTAGACAGTTAAGCCATCTCACCGGCCAAATGGTCACTAAGTTATTATTTTCCTCATTTATCAGGACTGGAAATGAGAGAGATGATGAGTGTTTACAAACAGTCCTACTGGGGAACTAGAAACAACCAGCTCTGTAGGCCAGAGCAAAAACCTACACACAAGAGAACAACATCTCTATTGCATTAGACACAGCCACCGTATGCCTCGTGATGTCTGTAAGGTCATTCAGTGGACCTCCAAGTCCTGCTGTGGCTTGTCTGTGGTCTCACTGTGTGTAGGGGAAGCATTAGAGAAACTGAAAGCGCAATGATCAAAGCCCAAATGGGTCTGCACTTGGGGCATAGGATGACACAGGACACAGGAAGAGATGTCCGGCACGGAGGTGGTCAGGATGCCTGGAGGTGAAGCTGCTGTGGGCCATGGAGAAGCCTGGCTTCTCATCTGATTGTTGGGATTTGGGGAGCTGTGGGTGCCAGTTTGTGCCCTGTTTTCTTCCACAGTCCAAGGGCAGAGTCACTTGGGTGTGACGCTAACCATCTAGGTCCTAGGAGCCTGGGAGGAGGGAGAGCTGTGACTCAGAGGGCCCAGGGAGGATTCAAAGTTTCCAGCAGCTTGGACAGGCTCCGCACACGCCTACCCAGTGACCGCATGGCTTAAGGTCTGAAAACTCCCTCGAGCCCGCACTTCCTTGCCGTGTGTTAGAAGGAACGGGACTGACGCCCCCACCTGCCACTTGGCCTAGAGTCTTTATTTTTGGATTGGGCCCTTTGGAATAATACGCCATCAGAGCCAGCAAACACTGTACAGACGCAGCAGTTCTCTGGGGTTACAGGGGAGGCACGGGACAGACCGAGAGTGGAAGCTGAGTTCTCCCCGCATTTTCTTCAAGTTGCTTCCCACTCCCCGCAAGTTTCCTTTGCAGCAGAGTCCAGGCATCTTTGATTGCTTTTACTTCCAACTCTTGTTTTGTATCCACAATCTTATAGTTTCTCTCTCTCTCTCTCTCTCTCTCTCTCTCTCTCTCTCTCTCTCTTTCCTTCCTTCCTGTTGTCTGTGCTTTAACTCTTGTCAGTACTGGACTCTCCTCTTTTTTTTTTTTTTTGGCCTTTTTTAAGACAGGGTCTCGCTATGCAGTTCAGGCTGGCCTTGAGCTCACTTTTGGAGCCCAGGCTGGTCTCAAACTCACACCGATCCTGCCTCAGCCTCCCAAGGGCTGGGATTACAGGTGTGCGCCACTACGCCCGGCCTGGACTCTCCTCTTAACTGATATTTATGACCTCAGTCTTTCTCCTTTCTTCATGTGGGACCCCGCCACCACCAAAGTAACTGTCCAAGGCACAGCTCCATGCACGTGCTCCCTACAGATCCCTTAGTGTGTAGTTGCTGCCCACAACCTTGAGTCCAAATGTCTTGCTCTAGCAGTTGCAAGCAGTTTCTTCTTCTCCTTTTTTTTTTTTTTTTTTTTTTTTTTTGTATTTTAGGGAAAGGTCTACAGGGTGTTCAGGGTCTCACTACTAGATCAGACTGTAGTGATCTGCCTGTTTACTGCCTCCCAAGAGCTGGGAATACAAGCGTGCACCACCATGCCCAGTCTCAATTGCCCTCTTAGGGTGCCCTGGGGGCAGGGCTGGCATGGCAGGCGTGGGGATCGAACCCCTGGCCTCTGGGCCTGCCTGTAGGCACTTTAAGCTGAGCTATTTGGCTGGCCCTTCAAGCAGCTTCTTCTGCCCTGTGGGATTCCCCCAGCTGTGGCCTCCTCCTCTGTTCTTGAGCTCGTGTTCTCACACTCATTTCCCTGACCACACTGCTCCACATCTTGGCTTGCTCCTTCCACATTTTCATCTTCAGAAATCAGAGCCTTCAGAGCCAAAATCCCACGGAATTTCCCAGTCCTCTAATTAGATGGAATCTTTCTCTCTTGCTCCCTCAAATTTTCATGCAGTGAGTACTTATTGTGGTTTGGGGTTTTGCAAGGTGAACAATACAGTACAGGAAATCTTAATTTACAAGATTATTTTATAATAGTCACCCGAAGAATCATAAACAAAGAGTGCAGGATCTAGAGGCTGTACTCATAAGTGAAATAAATCGGACCCACATGTGTAAATATTGTATAGTCTCCCTAGCATAAGAACCTGAAAGAACAAAATCTGAAAGGTATAATAAGTATAATAAAACAGAAAGAAACTGAACTTAGGGATTAAGCAACAAGGATGAGAAAAAGGAGAAAAGATAGGAAAAAAAGAAAGGGGGGAACATGCAAGTATATGTACAGGATGGCTGGGATGATTGTGTTAATTATTTCCATCAGTTTTTTGAAAATAGCAGTAAATGTGTAGAATTTTCACCCTGACTAACTTTGTATGCTGCTATCCATGATCTGAGCAACTACGTTGAAGACAGCAGTGTGATTTACAAAACACATGGTTGAATACCTCTCATCTTGGTCTTCTAAATGTGTGCCATTCCTAATGTCTTACTAATTATTATACTCTCTTTGAAATAGATTTTAAAATAAAGACAAGGAAAAAAAAATTAAGACTTCTTGAAAACAAGCATTAATATTCAATTATTTGTCCCATCTTGCATAACTACATCAATTAATCTGAGCAACAGATTTGATGATAAAAATAGATAATATAAAAACCATTGTAAATCAGCTTTTCCTGTTTTCAAAATCGGTAATGTATGTACTGTTGTATGTTACCCTATTTCTGTCTTTTTTCTATTTGATTTTGCTTCTGCTTTTACTCTTCAAAATAAAATTGCATTTATAAAACAACAAATAAGGGCTGGGGAAATAAATAGCTTAGTGGAATAAGTGCTTGCCTGGCAAACAAAAGAATCCCGAGTTCAATCCCTGATACCACCAAAATAAAAAATAAAAAAATAAAAAGAGTGCAGGAAATGTAGGCACAGACTAAAGACCCAAACAATACAGCCGAGGGCCGGATCCCGCAGCAATGTCCCGCATGAGTCCAGCTGAAGACCTTGAGCCCACGGCAGCGTCCCTCTACGAGTCCCACCAGAGGCCTACAGCCCACGACAGTGTCTCACCCGTGCCTGTTTCATGGTTCTGCGTGAGGAAAGCTCCATGGTCAGTGGTGGAAGCTAGAAGGGACAGCGGGATGAAGGATCTGTGCCAGCAGGCTGAGGGGTCCGCACTGGAGCCAGGAAGTGATGCTCAAGGTATGAACCAGAGCTCCCCTGAAAGGTACCACAGCCGTCCTCAGCGACAGTGAGGCCCAGAGCTCCTCCGAGGATGAGGAAAGCTGGGTTCCCATCAGGAGAGCCAACGCGACAAGCTTCTCCAGGAGGCTGAGCGGCGCACCATCTTCCCCTCCAGAGCCAGGAGGTGATGTTCAAGGTAAGGACCAGAGCTCCCCCAAGGTCAACCGCAGCCATCCTCAGCAACAACGCGGTCGTGAGCTCCCTGATGATGAGAACAGCTGGGGTCATAGGAAAGCTGCAGGACAGGCTCCCCCAAGAGAACCAACAGGTCCCTAACAACTTCCCCACCAGCGTCCAGCAGTTTCTCCTCTTCTTCTGCAGTTCTGCCCCTTGGGCTGCCAGTGGGCCCCCCTACCCCAGCACTACGCGGCTTTTGTTTCAGCTGGGTGTGACCAGCCGCCACCAGCTGTCACCCCACCACAGCGCTCTCCTACTGCTACCGCCATGTTTGGAGTAGTAACAATGAGGGCGCATCTCCTGTTCCTCCTGGCAGACCGAGGGCAGAGACAACGCCTCGCTCACCCTTGGGCCCCTGACAGAAGGTAACGCGATGCCCCATACTCACATTTATTATGGAAAGAAGCTGGACGCTTTTAAGTACTGTCAGCGTATGCAGCTACTGTGGTTAAGAGTCTATTTTGGGCTTCGGTAGGCTACAAAATATTTCAGAGCTCTGATGGTTTATAATTTGCAACAAATCTGGTCGTTTTTCCCTTTTTCTTTAAATTTGTTTTTAAAAGGGACATTGAAAACATGTTATACATATTTGTGAGGCACCATGTGATATTTCAACATACATACCATGTAGCATTTAAACTGGGCTAAACGTGGCTCCCTCCCCAAGCATTTATCGTTTTCTTTATGGTGAAAATACAGAGTTGCTTCTTCTAGCTGTTTGAAAACTGCATTATCATTATTTACAGCCACTCCACTGTGCAGTAGAATTTCTTCCTCCTATCTATTTGCCACCCACCAAACAACCTTTCCCATAAAAATCAGGGCTTTCTCAGGTTATTTCACACTGAGTTATCTACAAAGAAAACTTTCAAAATAAGGAAATGACATGAGGGCTGGCAAGATAGCTCCGTGGACTAAAGCACCTGCTTAGGTGAGCTTAGGTGAGCCCAGCGACAGCGGTTCGTATTCCCGGCACCACATGCTGGGCTGGCGTCCCAGTGCAGTGGTGCACGCCTGTAGTCCCAGCACTGGGGAGGCTGAAAACACGAGGATCACTATGAGTCTGAGCTGCCTAGTGAGACCCTGAAACAACTAAATACATTAAAAGAAAGAAAGGAAGTACAAAAGAGAAAGAAAGACAGAATGAGATACAGAAAGGGCAAACAGCGAAAGGGTAAATGAAGACCAGACAATGGGCTGTGACTCTGAGCATCAGATTGTTTAGAACCAAGGTTTGGCATGAGTAAAAATTATGCATCTGCGTTTTTCACACATATTGGGCCGGACTAATTTTAAATGTTTTAATTAATGCACAATCGTTCCCGGTGTACTGGGAAGGCATTATTTCTTTGGACAGTTTTAAATATTGATTCTTCAGAAGAACCCAAAAACTCTCAATGTTCTATGGCCTAATCCAGAATGGGCAGCATGCTGGTCTGTCCAGTTTTTATATATATATATATATATATATATATGTTTTTATTTTTATGTATTTAATGCAGGGTCTACAGGGTCTCACTTTGCAAATAGGACTCATAGTGATCCTCCTGTTTTCAGCCTCCCAAGTGTTGGGATTATAGGCTTGCACCACCACACGCAGTCTTAATCACCATCTCAGCGCGCCTTGTGGGGGGGCCGGCATGGCAAGCCAGGGATCAAACCCTGGCCCCTGTACCTGCCTAAGCTGGTGCTTTAGTCCACTGAGGTATCTGGCCAGCCCTGTCCAGTTTTAAAGACCATCTTGGTTTTACTCCTGCCTCTCTGGCCCCTTGGTGTCGGCCTTCCTTGATCTGTCCTGAAATGCTTGAATTTCCGGTCCTCTCCCTTGCTCCCTCTGGCCTTACCAGTCCTGTGATCATATCTACACCTCTAACTCCAGTTTCCATTTGCATGCAGAGGACTTAGAAATTTATACCTCCAGGCCTCTGAGCTGTCGACCAAAATATCCATTTGCTTATTTCTGTAATGGACAAGGTAACTAATATTTTAGCTTTGGTGGACCATACAATGTTTCATCTCAATCCGCCATTACAGCTTTGAAAGGCGCCTTAGGTAACTGGTCAATGAATGGTGGTTGTGTTCCGGTCCAGCTGTGGGATGGCACAGCTGTGCTTCAAAGCTGGTGCCCAGGGGCCAGATCTGGTTTGCAGGTCATGGGTTTCCAATACCTGCTTTTAAAGCCCCCGTATTCACTACTATATGTTTCAAGCCAACCTGACAATCTTCCTGCCAACTCTAGTCTCCAGCTGAGGTTTTTGCTGAGGTGGAAGCTCCCTGCTTAGGTCAGGTTGGCCTGAAGCTGACCTTTGGAGCTGGATTAAGGCACAGGTATTTTCTTAGGGAGGTACTCCATGGAGAAAGGGGAAACCAGGACCAGGTGGGGAGGAAGTCAGATGCAGGTGTGATTACAGCTGAGGTCCAGATTTGGACTGATCCTTTGAGAAGCCTTTGAGCTCGTTACATCCAAAAATGTGTTCCCACTGAGGGCGAGGAGGGCTTCTACACATCCATTGGTCAGTGGCTATGAATAATCCTTAAAAGGAAGGAATAGTGTGGGTAGTATGTTAGCTTCCTGTGGCTGTCATGACAAATTATTACCAACTTCGTGGCTTAAAACAATGGCAATTTATGATCTCATACTTCTGGAGGTCCAAGATCTAAAATGAATCTATCAGCTGGACCACACGCCACCCGAGGGCTCCAGGGAAGAGTCCATTCCTTGTTCCTGCCAATGCTTGGTAGCTCTGTGTGTTTCTTGGCTTGTGTTTGCATCACTCTAATCTCTGTGGTCACCTGGCTTTGCCCTCTTATAAAATACGTATGACACAGCCAGGGGCCACCTAGATAACCTGGGGTCATCTCATGTCAAGATACATAATCATATCCACATGGCCCTTTTCTAAATAAGGTGATCTTCAAAGGTTCCAGGGTGTTCTTTCTGTCCCTTTTTGTTCTAATATATCAAAGCAGAACTCCCAGGTAATCTGAAGCTTGCAGGGGCAAATTCACTGGCATGGAAACATACAGACATTGGAGGATGGGTGCTGGCTTGCAGGGGAAGCAACGTGTGGACACAGACCACCGTGGGGTGAGTCAGAGTCCCAAGAATGACCCTCGAATTTCTCTCTCCTACCCTACGATGACCTCTTCTTCACCAAATCGTGTAGATGTTACCTCCTTAGTAATTCTTTGATCTGTTAATCCCTCTCTTCTCTGCAATCATTAAATTTGAATTTCTTTAATAGCCTACTATTTGCTTGGAGGACTGGTATTCATGAGCTCTCATTACTGTACCCAGAATGACTGCTTTCTTGAAATGCCCTGTAATGTGGCCAGTCTCCTGCTCAGAAGAATTCAGTGTTTCTCCACTGTGGATCAACGGACAAGCTTTATTACCATAACCTACAAGGTCTGCCCTGGCTGGTGTGATAACCATTAACCAAATGAGACTATTCAGAGTTAAACTCATTTAAAAGTTAAGAGAATTAACAGCTGAGAGCACCAGCATGCCAGCTACATGTCAGCTGCTAAGTAGCTACTTGTGACCATTGTGTAATGATAGAAGATTTTCCTCATCTGGAAAGTTCTATTGTAGTTACCCATCTAGACCCATGTCACTGCACCGAGCTGCAGAAGTGTGTATCCACCAGAGGACCTGGGAACATGCTCTTGCTTAGCCAGGGGCACTTTTTCCTCCTGTCTTTTTCCCTTGTATCTTTCTTATTTGTCCACCAGCTCATCTCATTTTTTAAAAGCATGCATCAGCCCTTGGACAGGTCCCATGCTCTTATTTTTGTGTCCACTGTATGATGCATCTCTCCTTCACACACCCTATAGTACCATTTCCCACTGCTCATGGTCATCTACTGAAGCACCACAGGGGTGGACTCTGGTATTAATCAGTTTCCTCATCACCAGCACAATGCCTGGTACCCATAACTTAGAGAAGTTTCAGTTGGCTCGCTGCCTCAGGTGTGTCAGCTCAAGGCTGATTGGTCCCAAGAGAGAAACATCACGGCCAAAGGGGGTGGTGGAACAAAGTTGCTTAGGTCATGACAGCTGGGATGCAGAGCAGGGAAACAGTGCCAGAGAGGAGGGGGCCAGGGACCAGATGGAGTCCCTAAGGCTATCCTCTCACGACCCATCCGGACACCCCTAGAAGTGTGCTTTGATACTGTTCTTGGCAGCTCCCAAGCCAATCAGACCGACACAGTTGAGCCCAACCACCATAACTCTATAGTTGGCCCAACTCTGAGTCCTTCACATTGGGTGGGCAGCAGATCTCATAGAGTGACAGGGGGAACAAATGTGCTTCTTTTTTCATCCCTGGCAGATTTGTAGCTCCATAAGATCTATCTGCTATATTTTTCTGGAAAAACAGCTCCGGGGAGTCACAGGCTTTGTCAAGCCTCAGTTTACCATAAGTAGTCTTGCATGCATCTTGGATGTCATATCTTTGCTATATTAAAGTTTCTAGAAGTCCTGTTTCTCAGTTTTCCATCTTTCCTATTATCTGTCAAAGCTTCCCATTCTGCTGAGTCAGGATGGGCTAAAGTAATAATGAGAAGCCAGGCCTATCCTGTCTGCTCAAGTACCGAGTCTCCCTTTGTTCCTGGGCTGTAATCTTTCTTCCTAGAAGAATGATTCCAAGTCCTCTCCAAAACAGCTATTTAAATAGCATGCCACAGAATTCATGTTTTGCTAAACTCACCAGTTACTGAGCTGTTATCAGAAATGGTACTCTTTTGGCTTTAAAAGCACACACTCAGTTTTCTCAGGGGAGGAAGAATTTGGTGGCAACCCCTTAATGATTTTCTAACTGCCTGAGCCCTAGCCCATCCCTGAGAGCTGTTTCTTACTGAGCAGTTTTCTGAGGTGGCACACCAAAGGGGAGAGCAGGCATGGATTGTCTCATTGTCCAGGTAGGACAGGTGACATGCAGAGCCCCCCAGAGCCCTGGACACTGACCAGGGAGGCAGAAATCGTGCTGTCAGGCATCTGACAACATTCGTTGCTGTGAGTTCAATCTACCAGGCTTGGCGCTGTGGCATGAGAGGAGAAATGCAACAACAGTGAGGGGCTCACAGCCCCATTTTCCTCTCAACCACGCTCTAAATTGGTGGAATGCAAGGATCTGCCTTGTATTTCTTTCCTTTTTACTTTTAATTTTTTTAAAAAAACTCTAACTTATTTATGTATTTACTTGGTATAGGGTCTCACAACACAGTTCTGTAGTGATCCTCCTGTCTCCTGTGATCTTCCTGGGATTACAGGCATGCACCACCACGCCTGGTTTTGGTGGCTGGCACAGCATGCCAGGGGTTCTGCCCAAGGTTCTGGGGTCCAAACAGCATGCATTACACAGGATCCAGCCTGGGTCGTTGAGCTTGCCAGGCAGGTGCTTAGACCGCTGAGCCATCTCCCCAGCTCTACCTTGTGTTTCTTTTGCACCCTTCTCAGTATTTGGCGAAGTGCTATACACACAATAAATGATTTAAAAATAACATTATTAGCTGACCAGACAAATTTCCTCCTGTAAAAGTTCTGTCGCATGTCAAAAGATTATTATCAATACTTGGGGCAAAAATCCTTAAGCACCAGAATTAGAACAGAGAGTTCTAATTAGAATTAGAACTACATTAGAGGACTGGGGAGGTAGTTCAGGTGTACAAGTGCCTGCCTGGCAAGTGTGAAGTCCTGAGTTCGATCCCAGGTTCTGCCAAAACCAACCAACCAAACAACAACAACAAAAAGAACTACATTAGAATAGAGTTCCTAAGTTTGGTCTTACTCATTTTATGAATTTCCAGAAATATTCTGTTAAAAAGAAAATTATAGAGACTTCCTCTTTTCCGGCTGGAACCATAGAGTGTGTAGAAGAGAAGAAAAAGAAGGTTCCCACTGTGCCAGAAACCCTTAAGAAAAAGCGAAGGCATCTCACAGAGTTGAAGACAAAGTGCCTGAGAAAGAAGTTTGCCCAGAAGACACTTCACAAGGCAAGGAGGAAGCTCACCTATGAAAAAGCCAGGCACTATCATAAGGAGTACAGACTGATGAACAGAGCTGAGATCTGGACAGCTAGGATGGCGAGAAAAGCTGGCAACTTCTATGTCCCTGCAGAGCCCAAGCTGGCATTTGTCATCCAGATCAGGGGTATCAGGGGTGTGAGCCCAAAGGTCTGCAAGGTGTTGCAGCTTCTTCACCTTCACCAAATCCTCAGTGGCACCTTCATTAAGCTCAACAAGGCTTCAATTAACATGCTGGGAACTGTGGAGCCATACATCGCATGGGGTGCCCAAACCTGAAGCCAGTAAGGAACTAATATATAGGTGTGACTATGGCAAAATCCATAAGAAGCAAATTGCCTTGACAGACAATTCATTGGTTGCTCAATCACTTGGAAAACATGGCATCATCTGCATGGTGGATCTGATCCATGAGATCTATACTGCAGGAAAATGCTTCAAAGAGGCAAATGACTTACTGTGGCTGTTCAAGTTATCATCTCCACAAGGTAGAATGAAGAAAAAGACAAACCATTTCATGGAAGGTGGAGATGCTGGAAATAGGGAAGACCAGATCAACAGGCTTATCAGAAGGATGAACTAAGGTATCCACCAAATCATGTTTTTATGATTTGGTCAGTTAATAGAGTATCTGCTTCCAAACTGAAAAAAAAAAAAGAAAAGAAAATTATGAAAGCTAGTGTAAGATTCTACAGTAATTGGCTTTCAATTAAGTATTGCATCTGTTTGGGCCATATGGTTATTTTAATATTCTTATGACTGACATTGGTCTCAGAAAGAACATTTTCTCAGAGTTGCTGCTGCCCCAACCTCCAGGTCCAGAAGAATGTGGGAAAACCTTTCTTCCCACTATTTTCTTTCTCTTGTGATAAGAAAGGATCCAGGTTTTGTGGGTCTGGTAGAGGATGTTATCTGTGGGAGTATCTTTGAGAAGAAGAGTTTTTATAAAATGACAGACATAAAATTAGAATGATACATGACTGTTTGGAATGAGAAAATAAATCAGCAAGAGGCCTTGGTCACCAAGGAAGTCCCTGCCTTCTGGGACGTCACACTTAGGCAGCAGGCTTCTTGACTGCATCCTGCCACATGTCCTGACTTAGACCCCAGCCCTGCAGCTTCCAGCACCCAGGGCCAGGGAGGGATCCCTGGTATACAGCCTTGCCCTCGAGAGGCGCCAAGCTTGGCCAAGAAACTTCCCCATGAATCTCTCCGATGGGCAGCTGTGCAGTTCACAACCCGGAAAGAGTTTTCAGACCCTTAGCACGTCACTTCCAGGCACCCGACTTTAGGGGTAAATCAGGGGGATGAGGGGGAATTTAGGGGGAAATGTGCGTTCTTGATTCTCCTATCCCAAGCAAGAGAATTCAGAGCAGGACGCCGGAGTGGAAGACGCCGCAGCTGAGACCTCTGGCCTTTGCAGTGGCCTTGCCGTGCTCACAGCTGGCGAGGACTTTATTTCGGAGATCCCAGCCTGGACTTTCCGCTGGCTGCCTGTGCTCACGAGAGACCCAGCTCTCCCCAGGACGCACGGACAGCAGACCGAGTGGATTCACTGTAAAATCGTGTGGGTGGGGCACTGTGATTGACATCCCGTGGACCCAGGGAATGGATCTTCCACTTGCCCCTTTCTGTTCATTTTTGTGCCTGTGAGGTCAAAGAAAGTGCACAGAAACCGTGAGACAATGTCACTGAGCTGTAGCAGCAGCAGCAGCCCGCCGGGCTCCACAGCCGATCCCCAACGGCTCCCTTCCACACTTCACTTCCCCAAGTCATGGCATAGCGGCAGCCTGAAAGAGGGCAGCGGGAGCTGCCAAAGGGCATCCACCCTGTGAAATCTGTGCCGGCGCCCTGGCAGGACTGCAGCTTCAGGCAGCCCGTGAATCGAAACTTGATTTTCAGGAGTCGGTATTGAGGCCAGTGCTGCCTATGTGTAGCTCAATTACCACTGTTGAGGACAGAGACCCAGGAGACTGAGGGTCGGGGTAGAGCAGTAAGTGCTGCACCCTGAGTCTGGGCTTTGTCATGCTCAACTGTGTGACCTAGGGCGGGTTATCTATCATCTATCTATCTATCATCTATCTCCATCTGTCTATCATCTATATCTCTATCAATCATCTATATCTATCATCTATATTCATCTACTATGTCTATCTCTCATCTATATTTATTATCTATCAATCTATTTATCATCTATCTGCATCGTCTTTACCAATCATCTATTTTCTCTATCTCTATCATTCTATCATCTACCATCTATCTTATATATCTATCATTTCTATAGTGCTCCATTATCTATCAGTCTTTTATCATCAATCACATCTATCATCTCTATTATCTATCAATCGCATAGCTTCTATATCTATTATCTATATATCTCTTATCTATCATTTATCACCTATACCCATTATCTATATCATCTTTTATCTATCAGTCTGGTTTATCTATCATCTATCTTTACCTCCATCTATCTATCCATCTGTCTGTGTATCTTTATCTACCTTCAATCTATCATCAATCCATCCACTTATCATCTCTCATTCCATCTGCAAAATAGGGAGAATAAATGTACCTATCTGTTGAGATTGTAATGAGGATTAAATCAATTAATACTTATTTATGAGAATTATTATCTCTAGACTGTGTTTATACAGGTACCCTCTGCACCTCCTGCCAGAGCGGGGGACTGACAGTTATTTGTGTTTTGCTTTATATTCTATTCTGCTTACCAGAATAGAGGAAAGAAAACTCTGGATTGGACTTCCTAGGATGGCCCCTGTGATCAGCTGAGTAACGGCTCCTGAAAGAGGTCGGTATCTAATACCTGGAGCTTGCAATGTTGCCTCATGTGGCCAAAGGAACCTGGGGATGTGATTAAGTTATCCAGGCTCTAGATGACCTGGGTGGACCCAGGCACTGAATCACAGGCAGCCTCCTAAGTCAGAGAGACAGGGAGGAGGCAATGGGACCACCATGGCTGAGACGGTCAAGAAATGGCCTGGAGTCACCAGAAGTCCCCTACAGCTTCAGGAGGGAGTACCACATCTTTATATATTTTCTGATTTTTGGACTTCCTGCCACCAGAAATGTGTAATAATACGCTGTGTTACGCCACTCAGCTTGCGGTCATGTGTTACTGGAGCTCTCGTGAGTGGCTCCAGGCAGCCACTGGCAGTTACGGCTGATGACATCAGCAAGGATCACTAACTAGGCCTGGCCTGGCGCTGAGCACTGCTGTTGCGGAGACCGTGTTCAGAGGCCCTTCCTGAGGATCACCTTTTCCATGCCCAGGAGCTGTCATGGGGGGAAGTAAATGGGATTTGGCGGGGGAGAGGTGATTATTTACAGTCCCATCACAAATCCTGGAACTGAACTCTGAAATGGTGAGCCCTTTATGCAGCTCTGGGCAGCCATAAGCTCGTGTCCAGCTGATTTCCTGTCGAGGCTGCCAGGCCCTGCTTTCTGTGTCTCGCGTCCGCCTCCAGCACTCCTGGCTTTTATTTTCCATGGTTGTATGTGCTGGTCACATTAATGGTGTCAGTGTCTTTTGTGAAGCCTTTCACCCCACTCAACTGATCTCTCTTCCCAGCAATCCAGGGAGGCGGGGCCACAGGGAGGCAGGTCCATTCTACAGATGAAGAAACTGCCTTGAACCAGCTCCAGGTCATGAGGCTGCCGAGTGGCAGCTGTGAAGCAGTGACTTGAATCTGATCTGAGTTCTATGGGATCCTGGCTACCAAGGGCAAGCTACTCATCCTGGTCCCCGCATGTGGACAGCACCACGGCCACTTATCACCATCTGTTACTTGCACTTAAGTTTTGAGCCCAGGGCCCCCTTGCTGAGTATACCAGCCTCCTGCTTGGAGCCTGCAGACCCATAAATGCTACGAGGAGGCTGCAACCAGGAAGGGAGACTCTCCCTATAGATGCCTTTTAGACACCTGGTGGAGGATACTGCAGAAAACGTTGCTTATGGGACCTGATTGCACATTACAATGAATAGAGCATTTAAATTAACAAAAATGTATTACAGCAAGAAGCTCATTATTATGGATTCTGTGCCTCGCTTTCAAACATGCTTATGCTACCATGCTTGCCATCTTTGGTGCAGTTCTGGAAATCCTCTCTCTTGGTTTGTTTAGTTGCACTGTGAGGGCAGCTTTGATATCCTGAATAAGTTCAGCACGTTTTACCTCTCTTGGTCATTTTGTTTTATAAAGGGTCATCTGTCCCCTGGTGCCAGATCTGGTGAACAAGGTGGACCAGGACAGAGCGTCATGTTTTCATGAACCTGTTTTTCCATCAAATGGCACTTGGCAGCAACATTCACTATATTTTTTATCAGACCTTGTAAAGATGCTCATGAAAGATGTCCAGAGCTGCTTCAGAAAGTGATAAGAACAACGGGATAAATGTGCATGAAGGAAAGCAATACTCTGAAGGGTATTGATGGCACTGTCTCTTACTGTTCATGCATTTTTAAAGTTTAAACATTTATCGTATATTTTGATCACATTTTGTACATGGAGTGGGGGAGTAAAGATAAAATGACTTGTCTAAGTGATGCAGAAATCTGAGATAAAATTAGAAATCCTAATCTCCCTGACCCAAGGTGTCACTGTGGCCAGACTTGCCCATTTTATTCCAACTCTGTGGATGGCAGATGGGTGGCCTAACAGCTCACAGTTGGCATGGCTTCAGGTTGATCCAGATGCTTAGAGCAAGGGAGTGGATCTTCTAGGAGGTGGGCAGATGACATCGATGAGAAAGCTGTGTCTCTCCCTCCTTAGCAACTCTCAGGCTGGCTGTTGAAGATGTGGGTGAATGTGGGGAGCAGCAAAAGGACAATGTCTGGTCACCAGAGACTTGTCAGGGAGCTGTAGATTCCTTCTCATTGCTCCGTGTCTCCCAGATGCTGGTCCTCACACAAAACTAAGGACCAAAATGGTCACCAACTTCACTGGGGCTACACAAATGAAAACAGAATGAGCTGGAAGCTGTAACCCTCTAGGAGAGCATCAGTCCATATAAAGACCTAGACAGGTCCTGCAGACTCTCCTGTGATGCCTTTACCTTATGCAGCACAGAGCAATCCTCATGGATGCTGTGTGCACGCCACATACTTTCGGAAACATGAAATGCAGACACCAGAGAGAGGAGCTCCTAAAACCGTGTATGACACAATGCTTCACCCAGCAGGGGTCTCCCAGCCCCGCCCTCTCTCTTTCCATGTGTCTGTTGTCTCTTTGATGTAGACCTGCAGTTCCCATACTCTTCGTACAGTGTGAAGGATAAGCTCACAGGACAGAAAACTATCTGGCTCCAACATCGGTTATGCTGAGATTAAAAACCCTGGGCTGGATCCATAAAACCATGAGCAAATAAAGCACTTAATCCTCTGATGACAGCCTGAAAATTGCTATGATGGATTTTGGACTTTTTGCAATTTAATATTTTCCGTACACAGCATAAAAGCCTTCCTCAGGGCCTCCTACACTGTCTATATTTTCTACGCAGCAAAAGTAAAGATGTTCTTAACTGTCAAACAAAAAAAAAAAAGAAAACAACCTCATGAATTTGAGTCAGAAAAGCGTTCAATTGTCAATCACACCAATCTAATAAGCATGTTGATAAACTACTAACACACATGACACTTGCAAAAGATGCAATATTGATCCATTTAAATGTCATGATTTTCCTTCTTTCATCCCCTGTGTAATCATAAAGTAAATGAATATTCTACACACACACACACACACACACACACACACAACTAGAGTTAGCAAATGGCATTAACTTTGGGTGGATATGAATTCTCTCTCCTGGACCATTTTACTGAGTGCAGAAAGCAGAAATGTGGGTAAGCATAATACTTTGAGTGGATGCAAAAATGTAGGTGGTTTAAATTTATACCTAGGGCCCTCTAACATTCAAGGGTTTTTCAGAATATAATTATTAAAAATATTTGAACTTGGGGCTGGGGAGATAGCTTGACAGACTAAATACCTGCCTGGCAAGTGCAAGGACCTAGGTTCAATCCCCAGTACTGCATACCGTGCTGGCCCCAGAACCCTGAGCGCACCATGACAGCCACTGAAACCAGGCATGGTGGTGCGAGCCTGTAATTCCAGCATTGGGGAGGCTGAGACGGGAGAATCCCTACAAGCCTAAACTGCATAATGAGACCCTATATCAAGCAAACAGACAAACAAATAAATATATTTGAATTTTATCTTATTGCTGACTATGTACACATATGGACATTGGAAGGAGCAAAGGGTTAGCATATAGGGGAAGATCTGGGTGTAGGGCACTGCATTAAGGGGGTGGTCTGGGGGCACATGTCACATATTTTCATGATTTGTAGGTTCCTTGCCTTGTGATTCACCCAGGTTAAAAGAATTTAAGTCCCTGGCTTGTGAGTGAGTGTTAATTGACATGGCATTATTTTTCCACTTGATTTACAAATACAGAACAATCACGCATTCTGGCCAAGTCTCCTTCTCGGCATGTGCAGTCAACCCTGTGGTAAGACAATTTATTGAGGCATTAAGGCATTTTTTTTTTCCTGCTCTTTCAGAATTTTATCCATCTGGGTTTTCTTGTTTCAGAGGATATTGGGTGGTACTGGATTCAGAATCTGCTGGGAGTCTAGACAGGTGGATGGGCTTTTCCCACTCTATCTCACAATTTGTTTTCTTTCTTTTGTCCTCCTCCTCTTTCTCTTCCTCCTCCTCTTCTTCCTCTCCCCTCCCCCACAGTCTACACCAAATGAAGACAAGCTAGGAAGGGACATGTATAATGTAACACAAGGTTTGGAGAAAGCATAAAGATTCTCCAATATTAGGGAAGCACAGATGGCCGGGGTCCTGCATCTGGCCTGTTTCCTACAGGTGGTGGAGAAGGCCTGGGTGGTGCTGGAGAGACCCATTTCAGTCCCTAGAAACCCAGCTTCAAGGAGTAATCCTACACTTGAACTTGGCCCAGAAACAACAGCACCACCCACCTATGGATGAAGGGCCTGGCGGAGTCCTGTCCCTCCAATGCTGGGCTACCGAGAAACCTAAGCGCCTTTACCCTAAGGAACTTAGGCCCAGCAGCAATGGAGATCCGACTTACAGCCAACTTAGTAAGAAAGGGGACTCAGAATCCTATTGGATTGGATTTGAAGAACATAAATCAATACCGCATGCTTGAGTCGGCGCAGAAAAATCCACCCGTATGCAATTACCTCATTTAGGCGGTGTGGGCCAGGTTTTACTACAGTAACAGTCTAACTCTGAAATTTCAGCAGTTTAATACATGAAGCTTATTTCTGCTTATTTTGTGGTGCCAGGGATCAAACTTGGGACCTTGCGCTTGCCAGGAAGGCGCTTATACCCCTGAGCTGTACTCCAGCCCCTTAATTCTTAATGATACTACTTATCCAAGGCAGGTCAGCAGGGATTCTGCTCTATAGTGTGACTCAGGGACCCAGTTTGTAGGCCACCTCAAGAGCCGGACGTGGTTTTCATGGTCACCAGAGCAAGCAATGGAGGAGCTGGAGGGCGCAGCGTGGGCTCCTACATGCACTGACAGGAAGTGGTGGAGGTTACTACAACAAACGTCCTGTTGGGTGGAGCTGATCACGTGACTCACCTAATTACAGAGGGCTGGTGGACACAAGAGTCCCCATGGGCTCTGTGGGGGCAGCAGTGTCTCTGCCATGGCTTCTTGCCTCTTGTTGCATATAGAACGTGTCTTTTTATTTGACATTAACAATCATTTGCATTACACATGTAACCTTTGTGGGTTTTTTTTTTTTTTTATGTATTTAGTACAGGGTCTACAGGTCTCACTACATAGATCAGACTCATAGTGATTCTCCTGTTTTCAGCCTCCCAAGTGCTGGGATTACAGGTGCACGCCACCATGCCCAGTCTCAATTGCCATCTCAGCACACCCCGAGGGTGGCGCCGGCATGGCATGTGGGGGATGGAACCCTGGCCGCTGAGCTCTGCCTAAACAGGCCCTTTAGTCTGCTGAGCTATCTGGCTGGCCCCTACACACATTGTACCTTTGAGGTTCTTCACATGTATTGTTTTATTCTAGTCTTCTCAGACCTTGCCAAGGAAGATCCTGACAGTGGAAGTAACAAGATTCCAAGTGAAAAAGGAAGGCTCAAAGCCAGGCTGTTGACGTGTGCTTTTTCTGCAGTTTTGTTTCTGCAGTGGCTGCAGAGGAAGTGACGCCCTATCAGGAATTAAATTTGAAATTCGATAGCATTTCCTTAGAGGGCGTGATGGAGTAGTTACTGAGGGACGGAGAGACACCGAACTTGCTTTTCTGCTGCTTAGAAATCAATGCCGCACCAGGAGTTTGAGGTCTGGCCAAACGGCTGCTTTCCCAGCACATACTTCTTTCCTTCTGGTTGAAATACAATCACTTCCTCTTCTCAGAGCTGGTTTCATGCTATGTTGCAATGGACCCCTATCAAGGGTGCCCAGAGCTGACTGGGTAATGACCGCATCCTGACCTCACAGAGCCATAGCCTTGGGCTCAGCTGTTGAGTAAGACCTACCCCGAGGGTGATATGGGGCTTCTGAGCTGCAGAGGGCTGAATGAGAAAGAGCACACCACAGACCACGCCAGGGCTGGGAGCCATGCACTCTTGTGCCCCTATGAGCGGAAGTGAGATTCCAGAGAAAGCGGTCACTCCAAGCCAGTCCACGAGCCCCAATCAGCACAACAGCAAACTCTTACATAGCACTTAATTCAGTCCTCACAGAGACCCTTCCTAAGGCCAGCACGATGGTAGTCCTGAGTGCCAGGGACTTGTCCACGGCGACCTTGCTAAGAAGTGGCAACACTGAGACAAAAAGTCTAAGCTCAGGGGCTGGCTAGATCTGTGGACCAAGCGCCTCCTTTGGCAAGCACAAGGGCCAGGGTTCGATCCCCAGTCTTGCATGCCTTGCTGGTCCCACCCCAGGGGCTTGTGGAGCTGGCCACCAAGTCTGGACGTGGTGACGCGCGCCTGTAATCCCAGCACTGGGGAGGCTGAAAACAGGAGGATCACTACAAGTCTGAGCTGTGTAGTGAGACCCTGTACCAAATACATAAAAAAAAAAAAATCTAAGCTTAGAACATGGGTGAGAGATCATACCTGTAATGATCCCTGTCTCACTATTAGTATCCAAGCATTTTCGGTGTAAAACTTAAAAATGTATCTATGATATATACAGACCCACGAGCTAGGCTATTTTTAAATCTTCTGATGCTTCTCGCCAGATTGCCCTGCAGAAAGGGCCTGGCTGCCTACACGCCCACAGCAGGTGCTGAAATTAATTGTGCCTCGTCTGTCTCTGGGCCCGGATGGGAAGAGGTGACTTCCTCTTGCGATTAAACTGAGCACTTCCTGCGAACTTGTTGAGCACAAGTCTCAATCATGTGTTGTTTTTGGGTCCTAGCCTAAGATAAACTTGGTATTAAATTTCAGCTCTGGAATAGAAAAGGCTTGACTTTGAAATTCTTTCTTTCATTTGGTGTGTCATCTCACTACGCAGCTCAGACTTGTAGTGATCCTCCTGTTTCAGCCTCCGCAGCGCTAGGATTACAGGTGTGCACCAGCATGTGGGTCTCGGTGGTTGGCTCAGCGCATGTGGGGGTGGGGCTGCCATGGCATGTGGTGCTGGGAATCAAACCCCGGTCCCAGTGCTTGCCTAAGAAGGCACTTAGTCCACTGAGCTATCCCTTGAAACCCACTTTCTTGTGTGACTTGGACTATCTGAGCCACATTTCTTATAATAATGACAGTGCCTACTTACCACAGGGCTGTTGTGGGGAATGAGTGAGATAGCATGTGAACTTGTGCTGAATACACAGTGCGGATGAATGTTGGGAGCCATCCACGCTGTTCACCCACCAGAGGAGTGGGCTGAAGCAAGAGGTCTCCATCCAGCCAGGGGGAGCTTGCTTAAACGTGCCTTCTTACAAGGAAAAAGACAACCCAAGAATCTGTAGTGTGTGTCCGGGTGCAGTTGTGTGTGGGTTGTAGTTTCTGAAACAGGTGGACAGATAGGTGGGTGTGCAGATGTTATGGTTTGGATCTAGAGGTCCCCACAAAGCCTTGTGCAGTTGTGGGCAGGTTCTAGAGTTTGTGTTCATGATCCAGTGCTGGGATTATGAGTGCTGCTGGGACTAGGGGTGTGAGGGTTATGCCTACTCCTGTGTGGGCAGCCTGAATGTGATATCAGGGAGGGAGAGAGGCTTGCTCTTTGCCACTGTCACTGCTCTGCCCTTTTGCTCTTGCTCTTTCACCATTTTCTACCACCATGAGCGGCCACCCTCTGCCATGTACCACTCCGCCTTGGAGCCAGTCGAGTAAGGACTGAACCGTCCACACACCGTGAGCTACATAAACCTTTCCTTCCTTAATGCTGGGTGTTGGGTATTTTGTCCCAGCAATGAGAGAAAAGCAACTGACACAGCAGAAACCCTATTTTGTGTTTTCTCCCCACTTGGAAGCCAATGAAAGCGATGAGGGAGAGAGCAGTTCACACTTTCTTCTCTGAAACCCTAGCCAGAGCTGTGCAAAGTGAGGGTGGCCTTGGTGCTCTTCTCCAGAGGAGGAAGCAGCTCTGATACTGCTTCTCCATCAGCGCGAGCATCAAGCCTGGGTGTGCAGGGCTCAGTGCTGGTGGGTGTCAGCTGCCCCGTGGGGAGGGGGAAGGGTGTTCAATCTTGCTTCCCAGACCAGGAACCTGAGCTGCCAGCCTTAGGTCTTGAAGCCCTTAGGAGGCAGAGTCAAGACTTCAACCCAGAGTTGCCTCGCTTCTTGAACATTCTTTTTAAATCCTTCTATTACCAAAGACGTATCAAGCTCCACCTCCGTACCAGCTGCATTATAGGTACTTGGGTTACAGGGATGATGAGAGGCAGGCATGCTCTTCAGTAGGGCCCTTCTGCTGGTGTCCTGTGTCTGCTGTAAAAGGTCCACATAGATGTGGTAACCTACAATAGCAGGTGTGGTCTCTCTGACCTTTGGAGTCCAAGAGTTTGAAAACTAGGCCTTCACGGGGTGTGGTCCTTCTGAGGACTTGAGGACAGGATCCCGTCTTCGGTTCTTTCAGCTCCGGGGGCTGTTGGTTTTCCTTATTTTACGGCCACTTCACATGATGTAGCTGCCTTCTTGGTGACAGGGCTTCTCTGTTGACTCTGATCTTCCTCTGCCTTTCTCTTCTTAAGACATTTAGCATAGTATTTGGGGACCACATAGATAACTGAGGAGCACTGTCCATCTCAAGTCCATTTATTCAAGTTGTTCTTGACTTACATCTATAAGAACCATTTCTCCACAGGATAACGGTCACAGCACCCAGAAATTCAGACACAGATACATCTTCCTTTGGAGGCACCACTCAACCCCAACATAATCTTTAAAAACTTGAGTTCAGAGAGGTTACTGCTAAGCAGATCACCAAAGAAGAGGGCACCAAATGGGGCAGGAGCTCGGAGGACAGTAAAACAGGGCTTAGAGAGAGAAGGCTCGAGGCTCTCCCCGCCCCCAACACCTTTGTTTGGCAGAGCCGAAAGTTTTCTCTTTGAAGGGAAAACCCCAAGGACGGGAAAGAGCCAGCTGAGCACCTTCAGGGTGGCCCATCTGTTCTGGTTCACCTGCTTGTTCATTTAGATCCTCACAACTGACTAATACTTCTGGATGTGCTGGACATGGCATCCCCTGTGCAGAAAGTGAGGAAGAAGCAGATGCAAGCAGATAAAGTGGCTTTCATGTCACAAGTGTGAAGCATCCTTAGCAGGCCACTGGCTCCGTGACTGCCAAAAAGAATAGCAGCAGATGAACTGCTGTAAACCCAAGCTCACTGTTTTCCATTGGCTTCTCTCCCCTTTAATGGTTTGATAGCTAATAACACAGCAGAATGTTAGCACATTGGGGTACCTAGAATGTTCATTTTGTAGTGAGTTTGACCTGGAGGACCCATGGCTAAGTTAATTAGGCTTTCAATCCATTAAAGGGGAGAGAAGCCACTGTTTTATTGATGGTTTTCATTTTATAATCCATTTGAATATTTTTTCCAGCCTCCAGTTTTGCAGCCAAATTCCACAGCACACTGATTGGTTGATTGATTGCCCTTAGCTTGTCACAGATGGCCCAAAAACATGGTCTGAGAAGATTCCAGAATGGCCCTTGGACCTTTAGCTCTTCATTGGACCGAGGTCAGTGGCTTCGAGTCGTCCACTTGTCCATCCTATTTGACTCCATGACTGACATAAAAAGCCTCTTGTTCCTACTCCAACTTCAGCTAATTACCATGTCTATCTCTCTGTGCTGAGTGACAGCCCTGAAAAACTACAGACCAGACGCCGCGGGGAGTTTTATCCTAAATGCACTGTCACTCAGTGACGTTCAGAAGCTCTGCTAACAGAATAGTGTTCACAGAGGACAGTTCAAGGGTGTGCCTGCCCCTCACTACCCTAGAACCACAGGGCTGTAAGTCCTGCCCTTAGGCAAGACAAGCCAGCAAGCAGGCCTGCGCACCAAGGCCAGGTTTTGCAGGACCTGCATGGATTTGGGGCACAGTGCCATCTGCTTATGCCAAGGCAAGCACAAAGGGCCACCATGGGAAGCTTCCATAGGATGTAGTGGGGGATGCCAGTCCTTGTACCAGTGTCCCTAGGGGCCAGGGATGGCTTATGGAAGACCTTCCTTTGCTGAATTACTACCAGGAGTTCTGACATTCTTTCTTGTCCTTGGTTAGTTTCTACCTTAACGACAGGGAACATGGCTGCCCAAGCTTAGCTAGCTGCCAAGAGTGGGTTTAACACAACCAGTGTTCCAAGAGGCTCCTCATTATAGACCCCGTTGGGTCTTGTGTACTCTTCTGTTTCCTTTGGCCTACTTTTTTTCAACTATTTTTCATTTATTTTATATCACAACATATCATTATCCTTTTGATATACCTAAGTGATTAGCACATAATCATTGTGTCTCTTGTATCTAAAAGAATAAAAGAACTTAACAAAAGATTCCTACCTCATCTTTGTACTTATAAAGTATGACTGTCATCAGCGGCTAAATGATAGCCACCCAAAAGACATAACCCCCAGAACCTGTCAATGAGTTCAATGTACTTGGAAAAAGTCCTTGTAGATGCAACTAAATAGAGGATCTGGAGATGGGATCATGTTGGCTAATCCATGCATGTCCTGAATTGAATGACAGGTGTCCTTCTACAGAAAGGAAGCACAGAGCAGAGCAGAGAAGACACAGACTGATAGGGACGGAAGAGAAATGGGGGTGACCATGAGGCAGAGATTGGGGTGACAGAGCCACCCACAGGTGAAGGAATGCCAGCAGCTATGGGTGCTGCAAGAGGCCAAGGCTGGGATCTCCCTGGAGCCTCCGGAGAGCGTGCTGCTTGGATCACACCTTGGTGCTTCTACAAAACTGGGATGTAATAAATCTCTGCTGTTTTGAGCCACCACCAGTGACCCAGTGGCAATATGGCATAGCAGCCTCAGAAACAAATATAGTGTCTAGATTCCTTTTTCAGAACTTGCACAGGAAATGTGAAGAGCTGCCATCGCTAAGGACACTACTGCCAATATTTTAGAAGGGTGACATCTCAGGTGTCCAGCCAAGGCTATGTGGCTCATACAGTGCTCTTTGCCAGGGGACCTGGGGCAGGTGGGCAGGAAAGCTTACGGTATAGAATTTACCCTTGATGGTAGAAATGCTGGCCTCTGGGACTCCCTGAGAGCTTCAGTCTCTGCAGCTGCCCCTCTGCACAGGCAGCATATGGGGTTCCTAATCAACACTGCCAATATTGCCGTGGACAGCCAAAGCACGGTCAATCTGGGGAGAAGAGCGTAGCTGCTTTCTGTAAAATATGGTGTGGCTGACTGCTTTGTCATAGGGACCTCCATGTCCTCTCCTTCTCCTTCTTCTTCTCACTATGCAGCTCAGGCTCATAGAGATCCTCTTGTTTTCAGCCTCCCCAGTGCTGAAATTACAAGCATGCAACACTACATCTCAACTCTGTGGCCAGTGCAGCCCACCCTGGGAGGTGAGGCTGGCATGGCATGTGGTGCCAGAGATGAAATTGTGCTCCCTGTGCTTGTCTAAGCTTGCCTAAGCAGGTACTTTAGTCTGTGGAGCTATCTCCCCAGTCCCTAGGTCCACGTCTTACTGGTTACACAAACCAATCCTTTTGGCGGTGAGTTAATTACACTTTAAAAGAACTTTAGGAAGTAGAAAAGATTCAGTGTGTTCATGGTATTAACACCTGCCTGGCAAGCACAAGGTGCTGATTTTGACCAGAACGCCCCAACACAAAAAGCACAAAATGCTAACAATGACTGCTAACAATTGACTATTTCCTAATCAAAAAGCCTGAGTTTAAAATCGGAAAACTCCTGTGCCAGAAAATAATCAAAAGCAGGCAGGCATATAAAACATGTTATTTAAATTGCATTCAGGCTATGTATCTAAGCTGCATATGAACTACAAAAAATAAAATTCATGTTCTGGTTAGAGTCCCACTCCCAAGCCATCTCTTTGTGCATACACAAATATTACAAAATCCGAAAGAATCAGAAATGTGAAGTATTTTCAGTCCTAATTCTTTAAGGAGGGGATACTCAACTTGTATCACACAAGCCCTATAGAAACATGGACACATAATGAGCTTTGGAAATATATTTATAAAATGTATGCTCTTAATAAGCCTGATTAGGAGAAATAAATCTTCACTATTGTTTCTAAATGTTCTGTTGGCTAATAGGAAAGGAAAATAATGTTGGATACCTGACCCATTGACCCACAGCATCTGTCAGTTTTGGAGAGGATTAGCGTGAAGGCAAAGAACTGATTTTCCGATTTTGACCTAAAGTAACTGGCTCCAGGCTTCAAGTTTGTCCATATACAAATAGATTAAGAAGACAGATAGGTGAAGACTATGCTCTGAAGGGGTGACTGTCTCAGCTGTGATGCAGAGATGCCAGAAGGCTTTAACAAAAGAGCATCCACAAGTCTCTGATGGGACGCAAGCATCAAGAGGAGAAGCAGACAGACCAGGGAACTCCACGGAGGGACAGACAAAGCCTAACAGCTATTTCTGGTTGTGACAGGCCCGGGCTGCCCTTCCCGCGGCTGGGTCACTGAAGATCCAGCATTTTGTGATCCTGCATAAGCTAGTCTGAGTTGGGTTTCTGTCTCGGGAAACTAAGGTGTCCCGCCGAATGTGGTGAGATCTTTGTAAGTATAATGAAATGTTCCCTAGGAAAGTGAGCATATGCATAGGCTGCAGATCTCGCATAACTTAAGGGAAATAAAGATCTCTCCTGGACTCACATGGATCCAATGACCCCACTTAAAAAGAACAACTCTGCACTGAAACTTCATTTAATAAGAGGTTGGCTTCACCTATGGAGTTGGGGTTGGCTGACCTGACTCTCTGTAATATCTCTGAGTGCTCAGGGGAGTACAGAACACAGAAATAAGAGGCTACTAGCTTAGCTATGAATAATTCTGAAGTTGGAATAACACAGCACAGGGGCTGAGCAATGAGAGCAGATAGAGTCACTTTCCCTATAGGATTAGAGACTTCTTAACTACTGAGGGAAAATGAACTAGAGATCTAAAAATCCCATGTAGGTAGATGGGACAGAAGCTCCATAGCACATGAGACTCTTGGCCAGGAGAGGTGATCTGTCCCTTTGTGTAGATTCTACCCCGGTCAGTGCCTTCCCAAGTATATCTACAGACCCTCACCTGGTGTCAGCAACTGGTGGCAGGTTTGCCATCTGACACCTGCTCTTGGCTGCCCAGGGCTACGCAGCTCTGCTTTGCTTTATAGAGGACATCTTTTCTAGCCCATCAGCTTCTGCCCAAGATTTAAAAACCTCATCCTTTGAGCTGGGGAGGTAGCTTGGTGGTTGAATGTTTGCCAAGCATGTGTAAGGTTCTGGAATTGATTCCCTGGGCCACAGGATGACTAAGTTCATCTCTTTCTGCACCACCATGTCCAGCTTTTCAGTCGTGTGCCCCAGTGGCAGCCCTCTCTGCCTCTGTATTTGTTCTCCGCCTTTTGCCACATTTTTTCACAGGCCAGTGGCTTCTCAGGACCGTAGTCCCTACCATGTTCTGCTTCTTGGGGCTTCCTGAATTTATCAACAGGATTACTACTCATGATAACCAGCCCTTTTCTGGGACTTCGCTCTGCCTCTTGCCCACGCCAGGTTCTTCTGGGGCCCCAGGGCTTGGCCTCCCGAGCCAGGCTCTGAGGATGGAAAGTTCTGGATGCTGCCATCCCCACACCGCCCAGGCTCACTTCTGTCCCAATTTCACATTTCCACCCTAGGGACACGCTGCCAAGCGACAGGGCAGAAAAAGAGCCAAGCCTTTTTTTTTTTTTTTTTTTTTTCATCCTGTGGTTTTCATTAGGCACCTATGTGAGCGTCTGCTTATAATAGCAGGTAGTAACCTGCGTTCAGGATCTTGCACTCCATGAAAGCCGCAGCTGCTGAGCGTGGCAGTCCCACTCGGCTTGTAGCCAGCCACAAGCCTACTTCAGCAGGGCCCGCAGGCTCTCATCTGCCTCCAGCTGAATGAATAATCACAAGAAAAATACAGGCCAGCACCTGCCAAGGGGAAGGGCAAGGAACTCCTCAGCCAAGTCAAACCTTCTGTGTTTCCCAGAAGCCTTTACTGCAGGAGGCCTGGCCGCTGTCCCCCAGAAGGCACAGGAAACTGGAGGGTTCCCTTACCTTGGCAAAGGACACCTCTTTAGTGGTCCTTCAGGGTTTTTTACTTAGGTTGCTGAAATAAGAAGCATACCCCAGATTCAAATTTCAGATGGCACCAGCTAGGTGGTTTTGCTCTAGACTTTGTAGGGAGAAGTGGACGCTAGAGGTGGGTGATTCTCTAGCGGGGATTATATTTGTTCAAGCCCCTTTTCATAGGTGATAATAAGGCACTGACTAACAGCCCCTAAATCCTGCTGTCATCTGTTCCCAATTATGTGTCCTGCAGATATTTACTCTGGCTCAACCACAAAGCAGATATAACAGGGTAACCTGTAACCAGGGCAACCAGGCAGGCATGCTGAAGGCGCTGTATGCAAGAGTAAGCGGTCAGTCCCTCTTCTTACTCCACGCTCTGGGACATTCTAAGCGGCCACAGGAGATCATCCTACCCAAAACGCAGATATAGGGAAAGATGCTGTGGTGAAGGAGGGGCCAGCGTGGGTGGGGACTGCCAGCAAAGACTTGCCTGAAAAGGAAAGGCTAAGATTTCCGGAAATCAAAAGACATAAGGCGGTGGAGCTGCCGGTGGAAGGTACGCGCTCTGGAGCCAGCCCCTCTGCCCACAGCCTGCCAGCTGCCCGACCCTGGGCACCCTTCATCCTATCACCTTCTTTTCCATTTCCTCTCTACCATGCAGCAAACAACAGCGCTGTGTTCACTTTCTACTGCTGCGGGGTAACAAGTTGCCAGCAGCCCTTGCATTAGCTCTCAGCGTGGCAGATCAGGATCAGAAGCCCAGTGTGACCCCGCTTCCTGCTCAGGTGTCAGGCTGGGCCAAGTTCAGCTCTCCTCTAGAGGAGCTGGGGGAGATGGGCTGCTGCTGAGCTCATGCTTTTGGCAGCAGAATTCATTTCCTCTTGGTGGAGGGACTGAATTCTGTTTTATCGCTGGCTGTCGGTCTGGGCCAATCTTAGACCCTACGGGCTATTTATGTCCTCTGCCACCTGGTCCCTCCCTTTTTAAGTCAGCAGTGGCATGTCAACTCCTTAGTGTGCCTGGAATCTTTGGCTGTTTCTTCTTCTTCCTTCCGTCAGCTTAAGCAAACTCCCTGCTTTAAGAGAACATGGGAGTCAGCCAGGCTCTGCACAGATCCTTTGCCTAGGCTACGAGCAAATGGTCTGGGACTTCGGTTACAGCTGCAATAGGCCTATAGCAGCATTGGATGGAATGACTAGGCTGGGTAGGTGGACACCAGGCCTGGAAGTCTTGGAGCTCTGCCTACCATATGCATCTACTTCCTCAAGAGCTGCCTAACTTACCAAGCATAAATTACCAAGTTACCAAAAAGCACCTGGCACAGGTACTTTACCAAGGAGGGAGGGGGATTTGCAAATGAAACGTTAACTATACAGTAAAGGCTGAGAATTTGGGTGGGATAGAATGAGGTTGGTAGAGGCCCGGGAATGAGGTGTCAACCTCTGCCTCCAAGGCTTTGGTTTGACCTGTCTGGCAACAGGATGAGCTGTCCTCCTTGGGTGAGGAGCAGTGACACGCTCCCTGAATTACATCTTACTGTGGTGCTGATAGTGAGGCCCAAGCTTTGGGCTGAAGGACAGGAAGCTCGAAAACAGCCTCTTAGATTAGCCGGCTCAGAAACCATCTGATTGAAGCTCCTGACTCTGAGATGAGTGGTGAGGCTTCCCCCAGCTGGGAGTCCAGGGATTCAGAAACCAGTAAAACAGTAACTTTCCCCAAACTAGCCATGCCAGGCTCTAATTGGGAGAAATGGGACCAGATCCTCGCTCCCTGGGCTAACCACACACATGCTGTGGCCGGGGAGCATTTCAAGTTGCAGGAGGTCACTTCTTTTCTCAGCCTGGCATCACGGGTGGAAGAATCAGAAGGCGGCCAAGGCCCCGTTGACTCTGGAGAAAAGCGAAGGGCCACCATCCAGGAATAGTGACCTGGACTCCTGTCCGCTCTGCGGTTGGACTGTACCTAAGAAATTCTCTTTCTAAATGGCCTGGGGTAGTCATAAAGATAAGCCAGAGGCAGGGGGGGGGAGAGAAGGGAGGAGAGAGTGAAACATATACTGTTCTACTCCTTCCATGGGTGCCACGAGAGGGGGACATTCACCTTCCCCAAACCCCCAGACTGGACAATTCTCATTTCCAGCTTCATCTTTGCTGGCTTTTTCGACCCCTCTCCTCTATGTGCCCAGCATGTTCTGGGTCCTCTCAAAGCCTCCCCAAGGAAAGCTTCAGCCAATTCACTCCTTTTGAACAACTGTCATTTTTGACAAATTGCCCAGTGTCTTTGCTCTGATTTCCAGAGAGCGACTCTGGGCCAGGATTCTCTCAGGGATGGCCAGGAAGGAGGAGAGGGGAAGGCAGGCGCTTCTGATGTGAGGACACACAGAGGCTCAGTCTCAATCTCTCTTTATCCCTCTCTCTCTCTCTCTTACACACACACACACACACACACACACACACACACACACACACACACAGAGACTTCTAAGGAATACAGAAATACTGCATCTGCTACTGCAGGCCAGCATCACCTTCCTGACCATCAAAGGAAGATAAACCTGGAGCAGAGAACTCGAATCTACAGTGTAGCTGGTGGAGTTTGCACACAAGGAAGCCATGACCCTATTTGACTTCTGTGTCAAGGCCAGAAGGTTGCTGAAGAGCTGACCAAAAATATGTGGGCAGAATTCCAGACCACGCTCGCGGGTTTTGACATGTCTAAGGGCAGATGCCGTCTCTCCCTGGCAGCTGGTAAACCCAGCCGCTAAGCACACTGGGATACAATGTGAATTGTCACCTGCGCTGCCTTGACGGCTGATTCCGGGAGCAGACCTAAGAGCGTGCAGCGGGGCCCCGTTAGCTTGTGGGCTGAGGTAGCGAAGGCCTTGCTGCCATGAGGCTGGCTCTTCGGGGCTCCAGACAGGTGCCCACAGTGCCGTCACGCCTCATGGAGCCTGGTGTTGGCTTGCTCGCTGTGGTTAGCAGCTGATGGCCGGACAGAAACTCTTTTCCCTGATTAACATTTTGGACTTGGATGGCACCATGCTTAGTGACTTAGTGAGAGGAAACGCGGGGAGCAAAGGGGGCACTGCAGTTCAGGGAGGGGGCCTCTGCTGACCACTTCCGGTCAGGGAGCCCATGGCCAAACCACCTACCACTTAGCATGGCTTCTGCATTTCAGCCTCAGAAAATACTGACATCCAATTAACAAACACGGATCCAGAGCCGAATCTTTCAAAAACAGTGCAAGCTCGGGGTCTACCATGTGAAATCAAAAAGGAATATGGAGGGAGGGCCAGATAGCTCAGTGGACTAAAGCGCCTGCTTGGGCAAACACGGGGACCAAGGTTCACTTCCCAGTGTGCCTTGTTGGCCCCTAAGCTGGCGTGTGCTGAGACGGCGATTGAGACAGGGCATGGTGGTGTGTGCCTGTAATCCCAGTGCTTAGGAGGCTGAACACAGGAGAATCACTATGAGTCCGATCGGCATACTGAGGCCCTGTAGACCCAGTACTAAATGCATTAAAAACAAAAAAATCAAACGGGAATGTGGGAGCTGAAGTAAGCCCTTGCCATCTTCTACAAGCAATGAGTTGGAGTTGCAGAAAGGTACTTTCTGACTGCCTACTGGTGGGTACTACTTAGTGTGGAAGTATAAAAAAAAAAAGAGAAGGCAAGCAAGCAAGCACTCAGACTGATGATGGTCTCTTCTGGCAAGCGGAGAAGACTGCTGATTGGGCTTATTTGATTATCTGCACCTCTCTTGGCGTGGCAGAGTTTGCTGATACACTTCTTTTGGACAGCAGTTAATGTTAGGTAATTACTGGCATGGAAGCACCCATATGAGTTTATGAATCAGTTCATCTTAAATACCGACATGGTTGTGGTTACAGACAGACAGGGCCTGTCTGGACAAGAGAGAGACAGTTAGCCAGGTCATGCATGGTTCCTTTCTTTGTTGTC
>PVKN010005007.1:0-31955 GCA_004027915.1 Capromys pilorides
ACCTGAGGATGGAAAGAGGGCAGTGGATGGAGAGTGGAAGGGCGCAGAAGGAATCCAGGTGTGCTGGACGCAGAGCCTGAAGTGAATGTAGCAAACATACTCATGAAATACAGTTGAAATGATGGATACCAGATAATGAGCACTTCTGCAGGGTCACCAAAGATAGTTTCCTGTGACCTTTGCATGTCGTGCTTGGAACAGGAAGTGGATTCGAGCTCAGAGCCTCCAGGGAGCCTCCAGGGTCTGGCCAGTCCTACCCACAATGCCCAGCCAGTGACTATCTTGACTCAGAGGCACAGGGCAGGTGACTGGCCAAGGCCACCACAAAGGTGGCCCAAAGGACATCTCCAAGGAGCGCAGGAGAAAAGCAGGCAGCAGAGGGAGGGCGACTACGTCCTACAGGCCGGGATGTTGTCTGCTGGGTTAGGAAAACTGATGAAGTGGCGGCCGCAGGAAACAATTTGCTGCAACATCTGCTGAGGGAAAGGCTCCAGCTCATTGGCACTTCACTTACACAATGCTTGAGCGAGTCCCAGAAAACAGAAATCTGCACATCGTATTGTCTGCCAGGGAAAAACGCAGACAATACAGTCGCTGCCCGACAGCCTCTCGCTGCTCACCATCAGCCAACTCGGTCATCTCGTGCCCCCAGCACAGGCTGTCCCCACCACATTTACCTAGGACGCAACGTGCAGCTCTCGTCTGCCTCCTGTGAGCTCCTACCCAGGGCAGTGATGTACCGTGTGTCTGTTTCCCCAGTGTGGCATCTGACAGTCCAGGAGAAGAGCAAGCAGACGCTAGATGGCATGGCACAAAATGCCAGCGGAACGCTCTGGTCGGTGTACAACAGCCTCCCCAGTAGCCAAGTCTGCTGCATCTCCACCACTCTCTAGGAACAGTGACATACCGATAGTGCTCAGTGTGACGAGCGCCAGGCCGGTCATCCCACCTTCACCCTGCCACGGACTCACTGCAGCAGCAAATGCAGGAAGACTCCCCCAGGGCTTCTCTTCAGGTGCATTTCTCACTCATCAATCAGCAGCAAAGGACCTTAATTTCTTTCTTTCACACAACAAAGACACGATCTGGTGATTCACCTCAAGAAAACGGGGGTCACCTTACCAAATTAAAATGAACTTGTGCCTCAAGAGTTCCTGGACTTTGGCATTTCTGGTGAGCTGTGGACCACTCTGCTCCCTGGGAGGCTGCCTCAGCTGCCTCACAGAGGAACCAGGAGCATCATTATTTTCTAGCCAAGTCTTCAATGGAAAAAATATATATATTTGTTTTGACAATTACAGGGCTCTAGTAATGGTTGAACTGGCCTGCTTACATTTTTCCTCAGCAGCTGCTTTTTGTCTAATGACCAGATGATCGATACTGTCTTGGGTTTTTCTTGAAAAGCTTCTTGGGTTGTTTTTGTTTTTTTCACACAGCCATGGCCACAGCACGAAATGCATTTCTCCATTCACTTATGGGTCTGGAGAGGGACACCAGCTCTGCACAGATGCCTGCAGGCCCACTGTTCCTACAGCAAAGACACCTTTTTGTGCTAACCACACACAGAGAACCATTTTCCTCCCAGCCTGTCTCCTTGCAGAACTCAATACAAGCAGAAAGGAACCTGGGAAGTCCCTGACAGCTGAAAGGAGAGGAACTGCATCAGGAATCAGGAGCTCGATGCCCAGCCAGGCCCTTTCCCTCCTGTCAGCAGCATTAGCTTTACCCAGGGGCGTGTCCTCCCTCATTTGTGTATCTTTATCAACACAACCACACACACACACACATATTAAATAGGCTTGTTTCTGTGTTGGATGTTGCTATTAACTTAAACACCAGCTATCTTTTTAGAATTGATGTCAGGGCTTGAGCTACTAAACATGAAAGGGACTAGAGTGTTCCAGGAGGCCCATGCAGCTTAGCCAGGCCTGGCTCAGGGCCCCAAGACTTGATCAAAAAGCTCTGGTTCAAAGAGAAAATAATGGAGAAATGTATCTGTCTTGCTAGTTGTTTAACTTTGCCTAAGTCATGCATCACTTTTAAATCAACTTCTCTCCCTCTGTTAAATCAGAAGCAGCAATACATTACAGGGCATTGAAACTCCTAGGAGTACAAGTGCAGGCTGCCTATGTGGACAGCATCTTCGTAGGAATCAGAACCCACAGTGGGCATAGACGCAAGCCGACATCCATGTCCAGTCATGGGATCTGACTCCGAGGAAAACGCCTTTGCCTTGGCCAACATTGGAGATTTTTCACAGTAGAGAACCAGAAGCCATAAAATGAAGGTAGAGAAGTGAAGTGCACATGTTTGCACTTTCCCACGTGGAATCTCTCACGGGGCCACTAACCCCACCTGGAGTCCTCAGCCCGCACCTTGAGCCAACCAAGAACACTGACACATAGAAATACGAGAGCTTTCAAAGGTACAGCATTCTCGCAAAGCACATGCAAAGCTAGCAAGGCTCAAATCTCTGCCTCACAAAAATCACAGGGCTTCCCCAAGCGCCAAGCAAATACACCCACATGGGAGGCAGAAGACCAGGGGCTCTGGCTGTCACTACCAAGGAGGGCAAGTGAGACAAGTGAGTCAAGGTGGTTGAGACACTGAAAGTAATATAATGCCACTCATACCCACACGCTTGTAGGGCGTAGGGGGATGAAAATTATAGACTGAGAGGGTGGTGGGAAATTGTATATAATATACTCAGTTATATTCACACACAAGAAGAAATTTAAAATTCTCTCTATACCGTCTGCTGAGGCCTCCTTTGGCTTTAAGGGCAGCAGTTCCTGATAGAGCTAGCACAGGAAATTGTGTCATTTCTCAGGCATCCAGGGAGGAGAGGCCATCAGACGCCAGAGCTGGCAAACGCAGGGGCATCCCTGCCTGTCCGGCTGCAGGTTCTGCCACATGAAGGACCATGACATGGAAACTTCTTCAACAGCTGAAAAACAAATTCTCCACATCCCTGGGCATACTGGCAAGAGGGAGGCTCAGGAATGAGATGAATTGCTGCCGCCCTGCACTCCATACTGCATCTCAGATTCCTCAGGTGAGCCTCATGAATTCCAGCGCTGGGTGCAGCAAGCACGGTCTTGGCCTCCAGGCTGTGTTAATTGATTGCTGAGAGCACTGATAGTCTGTGTCCATGGCACTTTTCACACCACAAAAACATCCCGTTGTCTTTGCGCTGACATCTGAACATCCGCCCTCCCCACAGCCTCCCCCAGTCCTTTGTAACGACGCTCGCCATTCCCTCCAAAGGTACGTTTGGAGCATGTTGGTTGCAGGGTGTGCGAACCAAACTGGTATGACCTGTGTCCTATCGGAATTCTGAACACCATCACTGAAGAGAATTCCAGGAAATATAACCGGGAAACTGAGAACACACAAATATAATGAAACCGGCTGGGCCCCAGTTAGTGGCTGCCATTTCTAAGCTGCTATTTTTCATCGGGTTGGCATCCTGTGCCCTGTGTTATAAGTTAATGCAGGTTCTGAGGATGATTTTACACTCAGGGAGTAGAACACCAGAAGCATAAGACTAATGGGAAATTAGATTATGCACTTACTAAAAGGAAAAATCTGTTCCACTGTTGCTCGGTATCACATTTATCAGCAGCAGTTCCACTTCCAAAGAAAATTGCCTGAGACGCTCAGCAGCTTTGTGCCACACAAGAGAACCCTCGTCTTACTGTCAGCATGGCATGTGGTCAAACAGCATCGGTTCTGCAGGGATGAAGGACACCATCTGGCTACACTAATAAAATAAAGGTCTTGCTTGTTTTTAAAAAATAAGATCAGCCAAATCCATAGAGCAGAAAATAAATGTACAGCCAAACCACCCAGGAGTGAAAATATAACCAAACCACAGTACACAGAGATGCATTTGAAACTATTTGTTGTGAGACCATCCCTTTTGTATTCAAATTCCCATTATCTTACCTACGATCAAATTCTAAGAGCAATGGCAACAGACCTTAGAACACTAAAAACAGCTCCTAGGAAGGACGGCTCAGTGACCACAGCGGGTTGACTGATCTGATTCAAATCCCTGCCTCTAGGAGCAATGATGAGAATGCATGGACATGGCTCAAGGTCCCCATGGTGGAGGAGTGCGGTCAGCAGATCCCTGCCCTCAGCTCCCAGCCACCTCCATAAACAGGTGTGGTACAAAAGGAGTGCAGGAAATTACTCCCAGGAGGAACAGAAGTCACGGGCGTTGCGATGTGCTAAGGTTCTCCCTGAAGAAAATGAAAGAATCCAAAAGCTTCCTAGACTCCCTTTATTCAGTAAAGTGTGCTCAATGATGCTCATTAAGTAGTACAAGGCAGCATTATGGCTGGAGGCATCAGGGCCACAGCCGTGACTTCTGTTGGTGAGAGAGAGACTGCTCAACTGCAAACAGCACAAGAAAGTGGGGAGTGACAAGTCTCTGAAGCGGTGGCATTGCCAAGAGGACACACCCTAAGTCTGTGGCCAAAACATCTCCTCCAAAAGATGCACTGGAATTTAATTGCTATTGTAGCAGCAGCAAGAGGCAAGAGCCTCAGAAAGTGATGAGACCCTAGGACGCCCACCACTGGAGATGGAGGACGTCCTGCTGTGCGAGCTCTCTGGTGGCCGCAGGAGCTCGGCCCCTCCCCCATCGCAACGTCTCTGTCATGTTGTAGCACAACAAGGAGGCCCTTCCCAGATACTTCTCCAGCCTCCAGTGCCATGAGCCAAAACGCTTCTGTTTATAACTTACCCAGCATGGAAACCTCTGAGAGCAGCAGAAGTTGATCAAAAGCAATGAGTGAGAGAGACTATGAGGGCACTGACCCGACAGAGTCTCGCTGAGGTGGCCAGCTTCTCATGAGCTGAGGTGAGTCTTGCTAAACCAGCTTAGCAGGCTTCCAGCTAAAATTGGGTTTACTAGAAAGAGCACAGATGGGCACCAGGAATGGATCAGGACTGACTCAGGTCAGCCAAGCAAAGAATCTTGGACACCATGCTGCCTCACAGTCTTGATTTTTATCAATTTGGGGGGAAGGGGTCATGAAATGTGAACAGTGATACAGCACACAATGTGCAAGCCCAGCTCAGCAGAATTAGGTGCGCTCGCGCTGTCCCATGGCCTACCCCACCCATCTCCAGAGAACCTTTTGTTTTGCAAAACTGAAACTCTGTCCCCATAAAAACTCCTCGTGCCTCTCCCCAGCTGTGGACCACTATCGGCATACTTTTTTGTAAGAGCATCATTTAGTGGCACCACTCAGAGTGCAGCCTTCTGTGGCTGGCCTGCTAGCTCACTCGCAGGAGTTCTCTCAGGCTATCCATGCCGCCACGTAGGTCTGACCTGATCTTTTTGATGATGGCTATCTTCAAGGGCACATATGCACCACATTTTGCTTGCTCACCAATGGAGGCAATCTGATGGTGAGGCCATGGCACAGCTATTATTGCAGGCTTTTAGCCAGATTCATGTTGAAAATAGAGAAGAGCACAAAAGCATAGTTTAAAGTGCTGTGAATTTGGCCAGAGGGGAAGTTCCAGCAAAGATACACACTGCAAAGATAGAGCAGAGGAGATCCTGATTGCTTCAAAATAACAGGAAAATAAAAACATGGCCTGAGGCTATCACAGGAAGCAGCAGAGCTCCATGCTTTGCAGCCTCGAAATTGCAAGAGAAATCCACAGAATGCCACGCTCCAGAACAGCAGTGACACAGAGCATTGATGCTCCTCAGAATTGGATTCTGAGCATTTAGTGATGGAGGCACTGGGCCCCTACAGTCAAGAGAGAGGGAAGCCTGGCCCCCTGCCCCTGCCCCAGCTGGAAGCACCCACATGGTGTGGCTTCAGGTGCATGCAGAATGCAGGAGTTGTGGGTTAAGAAGACTTCCATCCTGATGTCAGAGGGCCTTGGAGGCCACCCTGAGAGGGCAGTGTGTGAGGCTGGGAGGGTGAAGCCAAAGATTCAGTGGAGACCTCAGAAGCTTGGAAAATCCAGCCGCATAAATCATCTGAAGAAAACTGCAGAAAGGGAGCAAAGCAGTTGAGAGAGAGACAGACAGACAGACAGGGACAGAGAGACAGAGAGACAGAGAAGCTGTGGGAGCTGTAACTCCCAGAAGCTCCATCAGGGTGGAGCCACCCGAGCCCTTTGGAGCTCACAACTTGCCACACATGGACTTGGATGCTACATATAGAACTGCAGGACTTAATGTTTGCCCTGCTGGATTTTGGACCTCCTTTAGCCCCAGTCCTCTGTATCCCCGTTTGAAACTTTTCAGTGTGCAAATGTTTATCTCATACCATTGAATGTTGCAAGTGTTTAACTTGCTTTTCATTTGTAGAGGTGCCCTCAGCTAAAAGTCTGGCTTGCATCTTAGAGGACCCTTAGACTTTTCAGCAATGCTGAGACCCTTAGGACTTCAGCAACTCTTTGAGATGGACTAAATGCCTTTTGCATAAAGGATGTGCGTGAGTGTTGGGGCACCAGGGCATCATGCTTTGGTTTGTGTCTGGACAGCTCCCAAAAGCTTCGTGCACTCAGGGGTGCAGACTTTGCAGAGGCAGCTGAATTAGAGTTGATGATTAGCTCATATCTGGTGCTGGGCTTGGGAGACCTAGCACTACACCCGCCCTGAGTCACGTAGGCTGTGTACACCGTAGCAGGGTCCCTGTCACTCCTGTTGCTTTCACTGTGTTCCACTCATTGCCCTCCTGCCATGTGCCACTCTGCATCAGAACTAGCCAGTTACAGACTGAAACTTTTACAAACTTTTCTTCCCTTAACTTGTTGGTGTCAGTCATCTTTATCTCAGCAGTAAGAGAAAAGCAGCTAAAACAGGGTATATATAAGATTTTCTTCGCAGCAGAACACAGTGGATCAGGGGGTGGGTTCTAAGATCAGATTGGGGTGCATCTTGGCTCTGTGGCCTGATAGCTATAAGAGCTGGGGTCAGTTAGTGAATTTGACAATCTCATAGTTGCCTAATGCATAATACACAATTTATTCTCCTTCCTCTTTTTTTTTTTTTTTTTTTTGTGGGGGTGCTACTGTAAGGACAAAGGAATGTATACAAAGCTCTTATTTCAGACCCCTGGACAAGGGTAGATTTTCATTGCTTTGACCAAAGCTCTGAGAAAGTCAACCTGAGGAGAAACGGTTCATTTTGACTCATGTTTTCAGAACATCTTTCCATGACTGGCTGGCTCCATAGCAGACACAGTGTCCCAGGCATGCTCCAATGCCACATACCTCATGGGAGCCCAAAAGTTGAGTAAGGGCAGGGGCCAGAAAGAGAGGAACAGGCCTGAGACAAGCATGTGTCCTTATAAGTCGCACCCTTGGTGACCCACTTCCTCCAAGCAGCCCTCCTTTAGCACTCAGCTACAGACTCAGCAGTGGGCTGAAGAGGTGGACGGGCAGCATCCCGTGATCCAACCACCTTCAGAGTCCACAGTGCTGGCCAATGCCTCGATCGCGAAGCACTCAGAACCCGATTCTGTGAACCAATTCTTCATGTCACTGCTACTCTGAAACACAGCACCCTGGATTTCTTCTTGAAGGGAAGGCTTTCACTTTGCAGTTTGGAGGCTGCAGAGGGCAAAGTCCTGATGTCTCCTGTACTATGCTCAGGCCATCTTTTTTATTCCCTTGTTCTTTGGAAGCAATGAAGATCTTTGCTCTATGTTTGGGGAAACATATTAATCCTCACTCCAACAGATATCAAGCATCCAACAAAGTCCAATTACAATTTATTGTAGAAAAAATAGGGAACCCAAGAAAAAAATGGAAAAAAAATACTAATTGCTATTTATTTTGAAAATAATTCTTATTGCACATTTTGGATATATCCATCTTCACCTTTTTTTAACAAAATTAAGTACTATAGAACAATGCTATTTTCCCCCTTGCTATCAATTGTAAACGTCTTTGTGAATCCATAGTTATACTTCTGACTATCACTTTCTGTGACTGTACAGCTGCCCTCTACAGGAATTGCACGATTCATTTAATCAGCTCTAGGTGTGCTCCAGGTTGAGTTCCTCAGAAACTGATCTGACATATGAAACCTTTGTGGAAAACTGAGGAGGCAGGACATGGGGCGAGCAGGACAGGAGGAGTGGAGTCACCCACAGGGTGAAGCTCCACAGAGGCCCTGGGAGGCCAATTGGTCCCCACAAGGAAGCAGCCTACTGAAGTTCTCAGAGCTCAGCTTCAGGTGGTGGTGGACAACAACGCCTGCCCTGGTGAGGGCTGCAGTAGATGCAGGCATTGCCTTGCCACCAAAGTCACACCCAAGGACAACCATAGGCCACAGATCAAGGAAGTCAGGTTGCAGCAGCCACATCATCCCCTGTAAGTGCCACAGAGAACCTTCTAGAACCTTCAGTGGTGACAAATGGCCTACTGCAGCACGTGTGCTACAGGTTCGCCACCACTGCCCTAAGGTCCTAATAACTGAGGCAGATCCATGCTAATAAGTATGTGCTACACAGCCACAATTCAGCCACGGATGTGTAGACCCCAGGGTCACGAACCTTCCAGAGCCTTCCAGGTCTTCTCTCTTACTCCTTAGCAATTCAACCCCACTAACCATCGAACCCACACTCTACTCTTTCCTGTAGGGTGTCATGGTCAATATATTGTGTCAATCTGAGATGTTTAGAAGTATACTGAATCAACTCAGGCAGGGGACCAGGCCTTCCCTTTGTGAACATTCTCTTGTGTAAGAGGAGGGCATCGAACTTTAAAATTAAAAAAATAATAAAATTGCCTTGCTGGTATCTTAACCACCAAAAGAAGGAAGTCACAGAAATGGAATGAGTGCTACATCTGCGCTATGAGGGATGGCCTCTGACAATGTGGGGGTGAAGGAGGGGCTTGACTCTCCCTGGGTTCTTGCTGTTTTGGTGTCTTCTTCTACCTTGAAGTGTTGCCTTTGTGTCATGCCGCCATGCCTTAGACCCAACTGACTACAGATTAAAACCTTAACAAACCATTAGCTAAATAAACATTTTCTCCTCAGCTTTGGGTGTTGAGTATTTCATGTCAACCATGAGAGAAAAGCAACCATGATATAGGGTAAGAGCCACAGGTACACCTAGAAGGTACACCAACCCAGAAGTCATCATGAAAACTACCCAGCAAGAGATATCTAGGAATTCAGGTTGGCATCTATTTTTCTTGTCCTTATCAAATTTCTCTCAACACACTTCAATCACAATGCTAGAAGGTATTTTGTACCCTTTTCTAGGCCTCTTGGCATGTTGAGTCTGGGCCATACTGTGGGGGGGCATATCCACCCATCCAGTACCACCCTGCTCCCAGGGTCAGGTAGATGCCCTTGGAGAGCAGATGAGTCTTGTCAGGGTGGTGTTGGAGGTGTCAGGGAGGACTCCAGTCAGCTGAGAGGCAGTGATCAGCAGAGGAAAGGGGTAGGAAGCCAGGCCTAGGAGCCAGGCCTTCGGCCACCACAGGAATGTGAGAACCATGGATATAGCTCCACTGTGCCCTGCAGGACAACACCCTGTACCCAGGGTCAGCCCTGTGCAGGGTGCACAGGCCAGGTCTGCTCTACACACCCAACCCCAACCATGGTCAGGAGCCAGAGCTCTGCCAGGATGGAGCTGGCTTCCAAGCCACCTGTCCACTGCTGGCCCCATGGACGGGAAACCACATAGACACACAGCTCCCCCCGGTACAAGCTAAAATTCTCTATGGAAGCAAATTTTAAAAGCCAACATTTGTACAATTACTTTGCAGTTATAGAGAAGGTTGGTAAAGGGTTTTAGACAGCTTTTCTCTACACTCAGCCAAAGAAAAACTCATTCTTTAATGTGATTCTCAAGGTTAAAGAAAATAGAGAGCTGAAAAGCAGTCTCTAATGATCTCTAAAAGTATACTTTGTGTGGCTTTGTTTCTATCAGAATATCATTTTAGATTTATATATTTTATCTAGCAAGGCTAAATAATCTGAATTGAATTGAATATTAAAAATTAATTTTTAATTCACAGATATTAAAGCCCCACTGCATGGGGTAAGTTTCACTTCTAAAGAGTAACAAAGTCAAAATTTTCTATGGGATATGTATAATTCTCTCTCTCTCTCTCTCTCTCTCTCTCTCTCTCTCTCTCTCTCTAGCTTGCAAGATTACTCAGGTTACAAATGGCAAGGGGAAGTACCGTAATCCCCTTTCACATTTTCTACAAAAAAATATAAACTGGAATGCGGCCTGTAGTCACAGGGGAATGTGTTTAAACAAGGTCTTTTCTTCTCTCGGATGATCCCTCTAAGCACTGCGCGCTTCTCCCCGAGATGGATAAGGGGACAGCTCTTCTCTACAAACTACTTTCTATGGCATCTGTGTGCTGCTTCTTACGCCAGCCCCAGAATGCAGGCGGGAAATGTCTGTAGACAGGGTTACCAGTGCCCTCATCATGAGAGCAGTCTTGGTTATTGGAGCAGCCAGGAAGAGGACCGTGATCGATGTGTCCTATAAGACAGACAAAAGATAAACACTCACTAAGGGGGAGCAGGGCCCAGCTTGAGAGTTGACTTTGGGGGCGTTTAATTGTCCAAAGTAAAAGAAAGCAGCACTGTCGCACCCGGTGCTGAGGAGGTCCCCACATACACGTGATAAATGGGATTTTTCAAAATGAGAACCACATGGGGAGAAGAAAAAAAAAAGTGCCACCTTGGTACTGACCAGGGTATGCCTGGACGCTCTCAGGGTGCCCGACCGATTTTCACAGGCTGATCTCACACCATTCTATCTCTGAAAGCCCAAGGTCAAAGCACCGTTTCCCTCAGCTTCCGGTGAGGATCCTCCTCCTGGCTCACAGGTTCCACTGGGCTCCATCTGGCGGAAGGAACAGAGCGAGCACACACGTCCTTCCACTCCTGAAGGCTCCGCCCTCTCAGCTTAACCCCCCCGCCCAAATGCTGCCACCCGCCGCCATTGCCTTGGGTTGTGATTTCAACCTACGAATTCGGGGAAAGGCTCAAAGATTCAACTCTTTGCATTATGAATTTCAAATACTATTATTCAATCACACCTTCTCTGTAAAGAGCTTTGTCTGCTTTTGCAAATAGTATATTTTGCATGTCTAGGCATAAAAACATGCCACAGAGTCAGAATGATAGTATTAAAGACAGGATTATGCATGTGCAAAGTCTTTTTCATATTTTGGAACAAACAAGACTAACAAGATGGTCTATTGACAAAGAATAGTATGATCATAAATTATTCACCATCACTTTTTGCTTTTGTTGATATTCCACCATCTCTGCGCATCAGCCCATCTTGTTGATCTGTTTCAGGACCAACATTGTATTTTCCTATTATTTGAAGGTATAAAAATAAAACTGTGGAAAAGAGAGTGAAGGTAGGAACCACGTGTATGTCAAGGAGGTCTGCAGGGGCAGGGGTGCTCTCCACAGGGTGCGAGTGAGAAAGGATGGCCATTCCGGGTCTTGATGCCAGGACAGTGACTCTGAGTACTTCAGGTCCTACTGGTTGGTAGAACCAGTAAGAGACACGCCTGCTGCCCACCAACACCAACTCTGCTGGAGGCCTAGAAACCAAAGAAGTGATGCCAATCACACCTGGATGGACACACTTGTGGTGTCCCACAGGTGCTCAAGAGCCCATCCTCAGAGCCTCCTACCATGCTATCTCTTGTGGCAAAAGGAGCTTTCCAATGTGATAAAGTGAAGGACCCTGAGAGGAGTAGACCCTCACTTGGGTGTGGGGAGCTGCTCAAGTTGAAGATTGATCACATAGGAGGGGCGGAGCAAGGCCAGCCCTGAGAACATAGAGCACCTGAGGCAAACCAGGTGAATAAGTTGTTGGGCAGAGAGCTTCCATCAGACATCGACCAGCTGCATGTATAGATAAATGTCCTGCAGCTGGCTGTCTTCTTGTCTTCAACCAAGAGAAAGGGATCTGCCTGACCTCAACTTTCTACATCTTCACTTTTGCTTTCATTTCATGATCCCCCTCTCACCCCGGGAGTTTCTCAAGAGCTGCGCTGGCTGAGGCACTTAGATAGCTGTGTCCCAGTCACCATGAAGGTCCTTCACAGAGGGAGATAAGAGGCCCAGAAGAGAGAAGAGGATGTGGGGGCAGAAACAGAGGTTGGGCAAAGAAGGGGCCAGAACTGAGGAATGCATAAGGGTTGGAAGGTGAAGGAGGTCTGGACCATCCAGGAGATACATACCCTTGCCAATGCCCGTGTCTGAGGCCTGTGAAGCTCATCTGTGACCTCTGGCATCCACAACTGCAGGACAGTAGATTGGTGCTGTTTTCAGTGAGTAAGCTCAGGCAATTTGTTACCACATCAATGGGAAACAACACAGCATCCAAGGTCCTGAGGAAATTGGGCTGAATCGGCATTCTTTGGAAAATCTTCTTTGGGCATTGATATCTTACACTTCAGCCCCAAACCCTTAAATGAAATTAAACATAAAGAATCCCAGGAAACACGCAGTCACTCCAGCTCTTGCCTGTGCTCACGCCTCCCTGGAAAGGACTAGAGTCCATTTGGACTAAGGACAGAGCTTAGTTCCCTTTGTCAGCTGGCTAGTGTCTGATGCTTGTCTATCTATGAAAGCATTCAGCCAGCTCCCTCCTTCATCATCTTGTTCAAAAACAAATATTCATCTTCAGCGATGCATGTGGCCTTATTCTTAGTGGTACAAGGGAGGCAAAGATACATAAACCCCAGATCTTAATTGCGAAGAATTCTTTTTCATAGGAGAGAAGGGTCATGAACATAAGGAACCAGAGTCAAGGTAGATGTTGTAGGCATCATCACGGAAGTGAAGAAGGGGGGTGTCAGACATTCAAGAAGAACAATGCTAGTCCCTATACAAGGTGTGTATCCAGTAACACGTTGACACGAATACATGTACTGGAATTCCAGGGATTCGAGGACGATTTGGTGACAGATACAGAATTTTGGCTGGGGTTTAGGAATGGAAAGGTGACTCACATAAGAGAAGATAACATTCTGGAGATCACAGAACCAGAAGAGATGCATGGACAACATCCAAGTAATGTGTACTCGATGCTCCGGGAGCATCCGGGATTTCCATCTTGGGTGCTCCCTCCTCTACTGCTGATGCCTAGGATGGTGCCTGGCAATAGCAAGTTCAAAGGATGCTTCTAGGAGGGACTAAAGGGGTGGCATTAGAAGACTCATGCAGGAATAGCAGGCAGAAATCATAAAACAAATCACATTCTGGAAATACTGCCCCAGTGAATGCTCCTCAGAAGAACCCAGGGTCTGACATGACACAACCACCCCGTTCCTAGAAGACACCTGATAGCTACAAGAGCAACTGATATTTACCAAGTGTTTCCCAGAGCTCAGACACAATTCCAAGTCTTTAACATGATTCTCTCAGTTTTAGGAGGTGAGTGTGTCATCTCCTGCATTTTTAAATGATGATAAATAACTTCTCGAGGTCAAACAGTTAACCCCTGCAGCCCCTCAAGTTCAGGGTCCTCTTTCATGGCACAGAGTAGAGCTAGCTGTCTCCACTCATGCTGTCTCCTCGCCCTGCCCCTTCTCTTTGTTTGCATGTTCTCCCAGTATGGTAAGAGAGACACCACACAATGATGAGTGTGTAGGAAACTAGTGATGCTGTGAACTGCTGGGAGGGCTCAAACTTGGTGGAAACTTATGGAGAACCAATGTGGCCACATGACACAAAACCAGGGACACTGGCCATAGCCCTGGACCTATTGAGTTTCTAAGAATTTTTCCTAAGAGAATAAGCAGAGGTGAGTGTTAGGATAATCATAACATTATTTTCTTAAAAACTAACATTAACCTATGTTAACAATAAGATAAGAAGTAAATGAGTGAGCTGAGCATGTATTAGTGCCATGGAAACTATCCTTGGCTTGCATTTTTTTAAAAAATGGTATCATCTTCCCTTTGGTATTTCTCATGTTCCCAGGCTTACATTTTAAACAGTATCGGGACTTTGGAATCTTATGTACACTTTTTGTTCCTCCACAATTTACAATTCTACATCACAGTCCAAGCAATGAGAGAGTCTATTGCAGCGAGTAACAAGTCATGGGAGAGACATTAGGAATATTTGATGGATATGGAAGTTCAGATGAGAGTTCGTGAACGCATCCCCTGAATCAAGTTGTGCTGTGAGCCTTCCACATTGCACCACAAATTGGCTTCCATGAGCAGGACCATAAAGCCAGTACCTTGCCCTCTTTAGCAGTGGCTTCAAGTAGAAAGTCGGTCTTCACTTTGTCAACGTTTAACATAATGGAGTCCTATGTGGGAGTGGCATCAGAAAGGTTCACATACTCTTGGGTACATGTGTTCCAGTGCATCCACGTCCTTGGTCCTCTGACCCACTCTGGCAGGATTATTGTTTCCCAGAGGGCTGGCAGTCACCTGGCAATCCCAGTGCTGAAGTGATCTGAAGAGGACTGGAGATGCTGAGCAGCAGGGTTTGAAAGTCCCTGGGTGTTTAAGGTTCTTCCAGAAATGTGAGCATCCAAAGGCAATGACAGCATCAGCTGCAGAAAGGCCTTGCTTTCCTTTTGATTGCTCTTCCTCCGGAGCCGATGCCACAACCACCAGGACTTGTCCTGGAGTCCTCGAGGGGCTCCTTCCCAGGCTTCAGGCCACTCAGGGTGCTGGGCTGCAGATGGGTCCCACAGAGCAGGGCACAGGGTTTGGGTCGCGTGCCAGCATGGCTCTCTTGGCTTGCTTTATGCAAAAAAAGAATACCCAGAGCCATACAAACAATTCCCAAATTTGCACTTAAAAGGTATGCGTGTATTGGCTGGGGAAATAGTTCAGTGGCTTAAATGCCTACCTGGCAATCACAAGGTACTCAGTTTGATCCCTGATACCACAAAAAATAGATGATAGATAGATAGATAGATAGATAGATAGATAGATAGATAGATAGATGGTATGCATGCACAGAAAGATGCTCTTCACAACAAAAGTTCATATATGAAATACACGTCTGAAAACAAAGACATGAAGGGAATGCTCCCCAAACATTCACACGTATGGCTCTGCATGCCTGCCTGGTGTTCTCACAGTGCTTTTGAGCGCGGTATCTGGTACATCATGAGAGATACTCAGTACTAGTTAAATACTTAATGCTGGTCTCATTTTATTCTCTTTTCTATATTTTCTCCAAAACATGAGATTTTTTTATGGTCAGAAAATTAAATGACTACAGACTACATCTTGGTAGGACTGTGGATGCCACACATTGATCTCCATTTGCTTCTGCCTGAAGAACTTGAGAGCTTCTAGAAACTTCTGCAGATGTTGGCATGGACCCATCTGTGCCAGGTCATGGCCCTGGTAATCGTGCTAAGATAAGAGGGAAACGCTCAGTGCCAGCGTCTGCTCTTACTCCATGTCCTCTAAGCCAAGAGTGCTTTGATGATAACATCAGCCCTGTGCCCTCCAATCCAACAAGTCCCTGACAAGCGGGGCTGTGTTCTTAGCTCTGCCTCCTGCTCTGCTTTAAAACCAGGTGAAGCCCAGGATAGAGGAAAAGAGAGCCCCATCCCTCCAAAAGCATATGACCTACCTAGACTTGCATGATGGTTAATTTCATGTATATGCACCTGGCTGGGCCATAGTGTCCAGGTAGCTGGGCAAAGGTTAGTCTGGCTGCTTATGTGAGGGCATTTTTAGAGGAAATGGATGGTGAAATTAGTAGACTCAAGAGTATTGCCCCATAGCATGGGAGGAGAGCCTCATCTAATCACCTGGACTTGGAACAGAGCAGAAAGACTGGCTCTGCCCAAGGCATAAGGAGTCTCCAGCAGACCTTCATCTTCGGGCCCAAGGGTGCATGGCTCCGGGTCACCGCCTGCCCATGCCACCACAAATGCAGCCTAGCACCCTATGCTCACGCTGCGATCATGGAGACCCCTGGTGGACACACCGGCCATGCGCACTTTCCAGCTGCCCTTGCTGGGCTCCTGGCCCGTCTGCTGGCCCTGCAGCCCCGGTCTTGGGCCGTTGCTCACTCTCATCTTCACACTTCGCACCAGGCTCTTCCTGGTCTCTGAGCATCTTCTCTCTTGACTCCCATCTGTCCCTGCACAGCAGCTGCTTTGACGACTGTCCCCGGCTCATGCGTTTCACCTCAGCGAAGCCACTTTCTGCTCCAGCACTTTCTTCTTGCTGAAAAGGGATCCATCAATAGGAGGCAAAGTAGAATGCATCCCTGGCATCCCTGCAACCACAGGCCACTGCCTGCTGTGTTTGCAGTCCACAGCTCAGTGTCATTTGGACCCAAGCAGACTTCAGTGGCATCCAGCAAAGAGGACAGCTTACATGGCAGATAGTTGCCCTTTGGTAGCGTCTTCCTCAAGGAACGCAGAAAAGCAGCTCATCCTGCTGGCCTCATCTGCAGAGGAGAGAGGAGTCCAAGAAGGAGCTTGACGCTGATGCTTCCCTCCCCTTCCCCTCACCCTCCACACCTCGGGAGCTCCCAGTGCTGCCACACGTTCTGGTATCTTCACAGCAGAAAAAGGTTCTGGCTGGCTGGTTAGCTGCTATGTCTTTGTTTTGTTTGCACTTTAGCAGCTAGAGTAAGAATTGGATACATTTTCATTAGAGTGAGCACAGCGCCAGGGTCATGTGTTTTAATTGCACTAAAAGTCATGCATGGATCACAACTGTGATGGAATGCAAGTGCAAATGAGTATGATCACAACAGGAGTGACGTGGTCACAACTTCAACATGCAGAGAAACATACAGAATGGAAATGCAACCTACTACTTTTCAAGGCAATATTGATGATTACTTTGTGGTGCATTCAGTTATCAGACCCATACTGAGTACATACAACCCAAAAATAAATGTACATTTCCTAAGTCTGACCAAAAGTAAACATAACCCAAAAGTAAGTATGCCTGGGCCAGCGAGATAGCCCAGCGGTCTAGAGTACCTGCTTAGGCAAGCTTGGGCAGGTGCAGGGGACCAAGGTTCGATCCCCAGCACCACATGCTGGGCCAGCCCCGCCCGCAGGGTAGGCTGGGCTGGCCAAAATAAATACATAAATAAAAATTAAAAAGTAAGTATACCCTTCCTAAGTCTAACCAAAAGTAAATGTAACCCTACAATAAATGTATTTTTCCTAAGTCTGACCAAATGCACACCTATACATCAACCCTAGTCTTAAATAATGTAATTACACAACCCTAACCACCACCTGAATCAACACAGGCATACTCAGGCGAAAAGGAAAGGAGGAAGCTTTGGGGAAGAATACGTGAGCGACATTCGACTCCCATAGTCTTTGCCTTTCAGGGAGTCAGGTACGTACAGGGTATGAATTATAATGCCTTACTCAGGAGTGTGTTTTGTAACACGCTGTCACTAAAAATTCCATCAGTGTCACATCTCCGCTCATCTACACTCCCGGCTGAGTTGCACCGGGAAGAAACGCCCTCCGGATGCCTCTGTGGCTCAGATCAGAGCCCGCAGCCCTGCGTCCCTGGGATGCCTCTTCCTCTAGCCCTGGGGATCACCGCTCCAGAAAGCACACGTAATAAACCCCAGACTCAGTGATAGCACAGGTGCAAGATAAAGGGTAACAAAAATTCATTCCCTGGCATAGCAGTTTTCCCTGAGGCGCCTGCAAGCTCTAAAGGGCAGGTTTTCGGGTAATTAAATACAGAGCAGGGTAGGGGCTCGGGCCTCCTCTGCAGTCCCCCCCCCCACCCAACTCATTACTGCTTGAATAAGATTACACTCAGGAGCAGGCTGCTCTTCGCTTGAATTCTCTCCTGAAGAAAGAATAACGGGAAGCACCAGGCGTGTAGACCCATGATGAGAGCACATGGCAGGCCACCGGGGACTGGTGTGGCTGCTGCGTGCACCACCAGGGGCTCCACTCTGCGTGGTCCTGGCTGCCTCCTCACCGCCCCCGGGCACCTGCTCAGCTGCCCTCTGGAGCAGCACACCACTGCTCAGCCTGTTGCGATGCTGCACTTTCCCAGGCCCTTCCACACTGCACTTGCAGCCACGTTCTGCCACAGGTGTCCTCCCCACGCCCCTTCATTTTGCTTCTGGTGATAATGCAGCCCTTCCCGTGCTGGGGCCCCTTCCCAATCAGCCTGAAAGGAACAACAGACAGCAGATGGCAGGCAGTGACAAGGGCTCCATCTGCAGAAGGTTGAGCTGTGGACCCAGAGCAGAGCTGTCAGCCACACCCCCAGGTATTGTGGGAGGCTGAAAGCTTCTCCATGACCTTTGTCTCACCCTGACCCATGAGAGGTTCTTCAGAGGGACAGAACCACAAGGACAGAGTGGAAAGGTGGAAAGAAGCATGAGCGGTCCTGCTCGCCCACGCCAAAGCAGGCAGGGAGCTGCAGCCCAGGCTAGGAATGGGGCAGCGGGTGTCCAGCAGAGGTGCAGAGCCCAGGGGCTGGCACCTCGGGCCTCACCTGCGCGGCGACGCTGCCTCTGCTTGGCCCAGGCTTCAGGGGTGGGCAACGTACACTGCACTCTCCTCTACGTGGATTTACAGGTTCGCTCCATCCAAAATCACCTCCAAGGTGAAGCAAAATTAAGCATCGCACCATCATACTATAGATCTAAACTCTCTTTCAAGTATGAGGGAGAAGTGAAATACTTCCACAAGGAACAACTAAGGAATTTCATGACATCAAAGCCAATACTACACAGTATACTCACAAATATTTTAGAGAGGGACCAAAATGACCTGAACTCAATAAATGAGAACAGAAAGAGCCCATCAAATAGGGCAACCAATTAGACATGGGAGAAAAGTTGGTAAACAGTAGTAATTAAAAGTCATGTCAATCATAAGTCAATACATTTCAGTTATAACCATCAATGTAAATGGACTCAATTCTCCAATTAAAAGAAGTAGACTGGCAGAGTGGATAAGGAAACAAAACCCAACAATATGCTGTATACAAGAAACACATTTAACTCATAAAGAAGCTCATAGGCTAAAAGTGAAAGGATGGAAAACAATACTACATGCTACAGCACCTCAAAAAAAAAGCAGGGGTAGCAATCCTGTTTGCAGACAGTCTAAACTTCAAAGCAAGATTGATCAAACATAACAAAGAAGGCCACTACATACTGGTCAGGGAAAAAATTGAGGATGAAGTGGTAACACTCATAAATATGTATGCACCCAACACGGGAGCAGCAACATATATGAGACAAACCTTAATGGACATGAAAAATTTAATATCCAATATCACAATCTTAGCAGGAGACCTTAACACCCCCTATCTGAAAAAGATAGGTCAAGCAGACAAACAATTAGCAAAGAAGTAGCAAAACTGAAACAGAATTTGGAACAACTGGACTTAGTGGACATACACAGAGTGTTCCACCCAACCATTTCAGAATATACACTTTTTTCAGCCACACATGGGACATTTTCTAACATAGACCACATATTAGTCCACAGGTCATGCTTAAGTATATGCAAGAAAACAGAAATTATCCCATACATATTATCTGACCACAGTGCAATGAATTTGGAAATAAATGACAAAAGAAACCATAGGAACTCCAGCATTACATGGAAATTAAACAACACTCTTCTCAGCAACCAGTGGGTTAAAAATGAAATTAAACAAGAAATTAAACAATATCTACAATTTAATGAAAATTCAAATACAACCTACCAGAATTTATGGGATGCAATGAAAGCAGTTCTTAAAGGGAAATTTATACTCTGAACTCACACATTAAGAAAACAGAACGGGAACAAATAAGTACTCTCATGCAGCACCTAAACTGACGAGAAATGGAAGGACAAACAAAATTCAAAGCCCAAAGGCAGGAGGAAATTATAAAGATTAGAGCAGAAACTAATTCAATACAAAGAATTAATGAATCAAAAAGCTGGTTCTTTGAAAGATTAAACAAAATTGATAAGCCCCTAGCTAACCTCATCAAAACGAGGAAAGAAAGGACTCAAATTCAAGCAATAAAGAAAGAAAAGGGTGAAATTATTACAGACCCAGCAGAGATTCAGAGGATCATTAATAGCTACTTTGAGAATCTTTACTCTCACAGAATTGAAGACACAGAAGAAATGGACAGATTCCTAGAAAAGTACAAATTACCAAAACTGAATCAAGAAGATATAAGTACTCTCAATAACCCAATAACAGCCAATGAAATATGAAATGTAATAAAAAGCCTGCTGACAAAGAAAAGTCCGGGACCTGATGGATTCACTGCTGAATTCTACATGAAATTTATAGAAGACATGATCCCAATACTCCTCAAACTCTTCAGTGAAATCAAAAAGGAAGCAATGCTTCCAAAGTCATTCCTACAGACAAGTACTACACTGATACCAAAACTAGAGAGAGATGCAACCAAAAAAGAGAACTACAGGCCAATTTCTCTCATGAACATAGATGCAAAAATCCTCAATAAAATCTTCACCAATAGAATACAACAAATCATCAAGAAGATTATACACCATGACCAGATAGGATTCATCCCAGGAATGCAAGGGTGGTTCAATATACGCAAATCTATAAATGCAATACACTATATCAACAGAACCAAAACCAAAAATCACGTGATTGTCTCAACTGATGCAGAAAAGGCCTTTGACAAAGTTCAACACTCATTCGTGTTCAAAGTTCTACAGAAAATTTGAATAGAGGGCCTCTACCTCAACCTGATGAAAGCCATCTATGATAATCCAACAGCTAACATAATACTAAATGGGGAAAAACTGAAGTCTTTTACTCTCAAATCTGGTATAAGACAAGGATGTCCTCAATCACCACTCCTATTCAACATAGTTTCAGAAACATTAACTATAACCATTAGACAAGAGAGAGAAATAAAAGGAATAAGACTAGGTAAGGAAGAAGTAAAACTATCACTATTTGCAGATGACATGATAATCTACTTGGAAGACCCAAAAAACTCCACCAAGAAGCTACTAGAATTAATACACAAATTCAGTAGCATAGCAGGTTACAAAGTCAACATGCAAAAGTCAATAGCATTCCTCTACACAGATAACAAGCATACTGAGAGAGAAATTAGAGAAACAGTACCTTTCATGATAGCACTGAAGAAAATGAAATACCTAGGAATTAACCTAAGAAAGTAAAAGACCTTTTCAATGAAAACTACAGTATTCTGAAAAAAAAGACCCTAGAAGACTTCAGAAAATGGAAAGATATTCCCTGCTCCTGGATAGGAAGAACCAACATTGTGAAGATGGTCATGCTCCCTAAATTGTTACACAGATTTAATGCAATTCCTATCAAAATACCATCAATATACCTCACAGATCTGGAGAAATCATTCCTAAAATTTATTTGGAACCAAAAAAGACTCAGAATTGCAAAGACAATTCTGGGCAACAAAGGTTAGGCAGGAAGCATTACAATTCCCGACCCAAAGTTATACTATAAAGCTACAGTAATAAAATCAGCATGATATTGGCCAAAAAATATACCTGAGGATCAGTGGAATAAAAGGAGTCCACACGAAAGTGATTACAGCATTGCTTCCATTTGTACAAAGTTCAAACGCAGAGACAACACATCTGTACAAGCCAAGGCCCATCTCTCATGGCAGGACAGCCACAGACACCCAGAGGCCTTGGGTTCCGGAAGCACTTGTGGTCTAGCCACAGGTTACAGGTGTTGCACTTCATGAAACTGCAAGGAGCTGCCCAGGTACAGCATGTGTGTGCTTCTGAACATGTGAAAACCTGCATTGTCAATAAAATGATCATCAGAAGGGTTACTGATGAATACAGGGTAATAATTGTGTTACCAGGATCACAGAACCCTTCTGAGCTCAAGACTGGTCACTGCCGTGACCTCTTCCAGTCCCCAAGGCCCAGCTGGAGTGGCTATGACACATGTAAAACTCAATGGATGTGCAGGGAAGCCGTGGGCAAGTTCATGCAGGATCAGAAGCTGATTCTGCTGAGAGGCTGCAGCTGAGCTAAGGTTCCCAGAACTCGATTTTACTTCATGGATTTATTTTAATAAGACAACAAAAGAGAATTAATAACCTCAGAATACACTATCCCCAAGAGCAGAGCAGAGGCCGAGTACCAGAGAGGAAGGAGAGAGAGACTACACGTAGCTCCCTAAACCCTTGCCCATGAGCCCCCACCAGACACACTCAGAAGTAAGCTCCATGGACCGGAGAGGTGGCTCCCCAGCCAGTCAAGCAGACACTCCACTCTGCCTGCCACATGTGTCATGGGTGGTTCAGTGGTAGGATTCTCGCCTGCCACTCTGCCCGCCACAACAGGAAACATGGCAAGGCCTGGACAGGAAAGCTCTGCTCAGTCCCGGAAGGTGCAAAGGAGCAGCGAGGGCAGGAAACACCCCGAAATGTGGCCCAGATGACCCTGAATTTGCTCACATAGGAAAGTCAAATCAAACACTGCGGACCAAGCATCATTTTGGGGCACCAGGTGACCAAGGGGAGTGAGCCCCACACCTACCCTCCTGGCACGGATGTCATTCTCACACACCTCAACTTGATTTAGCCATCCTCCCCACTGGGCCATCACCTTGCAAGCCCTGGCTTGCCACTCGCAGAGGAGAGGTTTCCCGGCCAGCCAGGACACTGAGCCCACACACGTGGTTCTGAAATAACCTATCTCCCAGGAAGGAGCTATTGCACCTATTTAAAAAAGGACTAAAAGGAAAAAAGATATGGCACTACTTAAAACTAGCGTTTTCTGGTGTTGGCCAATGAAGCGCTTTTCTGTTGGCTTTGACTGTGGTCTCGTGAAAGTTTCCTGGGTACGTTTTAGAATTCATGCAAGAGCCAGAAGCTCACCGTTAACTTCTTAGTGTAAAACAACACAGTGAATTCAAATGGAAAAGCGAGCAGAATACAAATGGATTGGGGGGGGGTCCCCGTTTTGTACATGAAGACACAGCAAATTGACTGCTCCTGACAGGATTTGACTGCTGCGTTTTATAAATTTCTAAAGGAGAGCACTGAAGCTCTGCTTACCTTGCAGGGCAGAGGGAGCTCTTCTGAAGGCAGGGGACAACATGCACCCTTCCTGGCTGTCCTTGGAGCTGTCCCTGTGCTATGCATCCCGCGGGCTTCAGTGAAGCGATTGAGACTTGCCTGTCCCAAGCCACCTGGCCCAAAGCTGGGCACTGCAAGAGACCAAGCCCACCAAGCCTGTGCCCCTAGGTTCAGCCCGGAAACACCGATGAGCAGGGTCAGCGGGAGAACCTGGCAGCGCTGCCCTTCCTGGGGAGCAGCCCGTTCTCCTCCTGTCCCTCACCTCGGCTCAACACTAGCACAGGAGAACCCCACTCGCTTCTTTCACAGCTGTGGTCGGGACAGGGACCCTATTACAAACCACGATCATTTTAGTCCACGCAGCGGATCCATCATGGCACACGCGCAGTACATTCAGCTCTCTGCATCCCAAGTATTCCAAGCAAAGAAACTTGTGGCCGAGCTAGGTGAATTAGTCTAAGGTCTCCAGAGAAACAGAATCACGGGATACAAAGAAACACCGACCAAGACTTCCTGTGGGAGATGGGCTCCTGCAGTGAGGAGAGCTGAGAGGCCCCGCAGTGTCCAAAGCAGACGGGGTGGCTGAGGTCAAGCCAGTTATGCCTTGGATGTGTGTCCCGAAAGGCTTGCCGCACTGAAGACTGCATTGTCAAGGGACTTTGGAAAATGACTGAGCCATGAGGATTCTAACTGCGTCAAGCTACTGTGGACCTCCTAACCTGATAGCGTTATCAAGAAGGAAGGGGAGCTGGAGAGGCACCTAGCTGAAGGGACTGAATCCCAGGGACGCAGCCTTAGCACATTTCACGGTCCCCAGCCTCCCTCTTACACTGTTCCACCAGCCCACACACTTCCAGCACGCCGCGACGAACGCAGCTGTTCTGCATCACGCCTCTCCCATTGATACTGAAGCAGCTGGCCGTGACTGAAAGCACGAGATGATGTAAGCTTTCCTCCGCTTTCGGGTTGCTTTGGTCCGGTGTCTGTCACAGTGCCACTGACTGTCACGGAGGCCACAGAGCCGGAGAGCCAACGGGAAGAGGCAGTGTCCACGGGTGGAAGAGACTGACGCCTCAGTCCATGCGAGACAGCGAACACACTTCTCATTTGCCATTTGATCCTCAGTGTGCCCAGGGGCTAGGACAATGGCCACTCACATTGGCAAAGCTGCTCTTCTTCTCTGATCACCAGTTGGAACAATGCTTTCTGAAAATACGCACGTGGATGCCTGCGGTGGTCGAATTCTGCCAGCTGGCTGTGCCCGGTGTGGGCATCTCAGTGGTCCCCCAAGCCTCGACCACACACGCTCCAACTATGAGGTCATTCTCTCCAGCCCCACCACTGGCCATGCTGGAGCCAGGCCCCCCCAGAGGTTTCCTTGGGGATGGACACAGAGCACAGTTAGCCCCTGCACACTCTGGCCAACTGCCCTGGGAGCCCGTTAGTCCATGTACCATCTTCTATCCCTCTGCACCTGCCTCCACTGAGAGGCCAGCATGGTTCTTCATTTTCTTTATTTTTATTTTTTATATATTTGGTACAGGGTCTCACTACACAGCTCAAACTTGTAGTGATCCTCCTGTTTTCAGCCTCCCAGAGCTGTGATTACAGGTGTGCACCACCACACCTGGTCTTGATGTCTGGCTCAGCATGCCCAGGGCTGGGCTGGCATGGTATGTGGCACTGGAGATCAAACCCTGGTCCTTGCACTTGCCTAGGCAGGCACTTGGACTGCTGAGCTATCTCCATGGCCCTAGCACAGTTCTTAAACTGTGACTTCTTTTTCCACCCCAAAACAAGTCTGACCAATGAGTTGTTGCCCACAGAAAGCTGGCTTCCACAGCCCCACCCCTATTAAGGGGCTAGGACTGCCTCTCGATTTCTTGGTTCTCTAAACTGGAAAGTCGGCACACACCTGGCCTGTAAAGCCTAAGTACACTTGTATCCAGGAACACCTAGCTGCAGAACCTCGTGGGGCAGCCCTGCACCTGCTGCCTTCTCCTCTGACAACAGGAGAGTTGTGCTGTGGAGCATGGAGAGCAATCCCTGTGGTGCTCCAGCCCAGTGGTGGCATCGAACCTCTGGGTCCCTCCCACGTGAGCTCATGCTCGCAAGCATGGGCAGCGTTTTCCCATATGAGCCGCCTCCTTCACTAACCTCAGCCATCTGAGGCACAAACAGAGGGATCACAGGGCCATGGAGTTTTGATGAGAAACATTTGAGTATGATTTGGTCAGATATCTTCTTCTGTTCATAAGAGTTACAGCAAAATAAGACCTGTTTATGTAACAAGAACCAAATATTTATTCCAGTCTGCAAGGCCTCCACCATACAAAGAACTAAGAAAAAGCCAAAATCGGTCTGACTCTTAGAGCTATGGGTGATTTTGATAGCACCATAACACCACTGGCCTTTGTGAAAGGATGGGAGAAAGGATTCCGGGTTCCTAAAGCCTTGCCATACAGACTCAGAAATTAGGCACAAGAGAATCCACCTCAGGAGAGAAAAACTTTAGGCAATATTTTCTCCCTTAAGTGATCTCACCTTGGAAAATTACTGTCAGGTCTTGGTAGAGAATAAAGTTGAGAAAGACAAGATACCTGTAACTCAAGCCCTCCCTGGTTGTTGGATAGTCCCCCTACTCTTTGCCTGGGTTTGTGTGTGCCAGGAGTCCACGGGGGTCTTCTAGGGTCTGCACCCTAGAAGCAGCTCCTCGGCTGTACCCATCCTGTGAGTAGAATATAGCTTTCCTCATGCCTTGGTTTAGTAAATCTCCATCTCCTGTAAAGTCTTTGCACCACCCCACCCATGCTGGAGTGCCCATGTTTTTCCACAGAAGTAGAAAACATCTAATGTGTTTCTGATAAAAATATTTCTTACCATCAGATATCAAGAGTGATAACAGCATCTCTGCCTTACAGGGTGTGCTGAGCACCTCTGATTTCCTCTCTAGGACTACAGGAATTTACACTGAAGAGAGTTATGGCACATGATCCCTCTTCCTTTTGTATTGAACTTGAAGGCAGGACTATCGTAGGTCCCTCCAAATTTCAGCCTGCTAAAGGAAAGAGGGAAATAGGAAGGACCCTACCGTCCCTCAGCACACAGGGGTCCCCGATTCCGAGAGACTCACTCCTCACCCGGAAAGAAGCCAAACTTCAAAGATGCCGCAATGCCTTACATAAAGCAGGGTGGTGTTTGCATGTAGCCTGCACACGTCTTCCTCACACTTTAAATAATCTCGAGATTATTTACAACACCTAATGTAATGCAAATGCTATATAAGCAGTTTTGCTACTGTGTTGTTTAGAGAACAAAGACAAGGAGAAAAAAATCCATACATGATCAGTAGTACAAATGCAATCTTCAAGTACTTTAATGAAGCAGTTTTTTTTAAGTTTTGTTTTTTTAAGTTTTAAGTTTATTACCAATGGTAATAGTTAGACCAGTGAAAAGCACAGACAGAAAGCATGAAAATGTGGATGAGTCTAAGATTAAATCACATATATTTCCTGAAAATCTGGGTATCGTTTTATTTTCAAGGAGGATTTATGGGGCATCTGTAATGTTTTGATGTGCATGGGGCCCTATAAACATAAGCAGCCACAAGCTCCTGCAGCCTCAGGGAGAGGCCGAGCCTGGGCCATGGCAGCCCTGCAGCCGCTCGGTGGCATGGAGCTATGGCACACAGAGCGGGCTCCTACTGAGCCCACCCGAGAAAGTCAGGAAGAGACACAGCCTTCTGAGCACTGTGGGCTGGAGGAAGCAGGAGATGCTCGTGCGGCAGTATTGGCCTTTCAAGATTGTGCCACTAAACATTCATAAGATGTTAGCTTTCCAGTGACAGGTGGTCTTGAACCAAATACACTGCGGCAAATGCTTGGGAACAGTTCCTGTCTCTTTCCTCAAATGTTTGCCCCAGCTCATGCCCATATTCATGCACATATTTTTCTCCATCACACTCCTGAACACCGTGCCTGGCCTCAAATGAGAATTCTTGTTTTTGTCAACAGGAGACATTGCTGGCAGAAATGTGTCTTTTTATTTATCTTCTGGGTGCTAATCAATTGCTAATTATCTTTAACCATATCGACCTTCTCCCCTGTTTCGCCATATGGATTAATGAGGGGCATTACAAGGAGCACAATTTCATGCGCCGAACAGAAAAGACTCATGCATTATTCACTCCACATAAATACATGCACTTTTATTTGGAACTTTCAAAGATCTCAGAAAGAAGCACAGAGGAGAGATACAATCTGACAAAGGCAAGAACTGGGACAGGAAAATTATATACAGTGCAAATGGAGAGAAATAAACCAATCTGTGCAGAAAAGGAGCTGCTGAGACGGAAGGAAGAATGCCAGGAAAGAAAACCCCGTCGGTGCTCCCAGTGCGTGACTCCCTTGCAAGTGGCATCCGGCAACCCCAGTCCCACAGGGCCAACACCACACTCAAGGTCCCTCCGGCAGCCCCGGGGGGCTGGGCGGGCACAGCTGGGAACTCCACCGCCTCCCGCTCTGCTTCCCACCCCACGCACATAGCCACAACATGGCAGCCATCAAGAAAAGCACTTTTGCCAGAACTAAGGCAAGGGAAATAAGGTGCGTGGCCACTGTCATCGTCGTCACCTTTCCTCTGAACGAGCCTGTTTCTACTCGGCCAGCTAAGGAGGGAAGGTTGATGCCTCTTCCAAACAGCAGTAAGCCCCGGCACCCCTAGAAGCTTAGCACAAGCTGAAAATCACACCCCAAGGAGAACCCCCAAAGAGCTGTGGCATGGTAAAGGACATACTGGGGCTTTGTCCCCAGCTCCAGGCACATGACCTCAAACTCTTGGATTGGGGGGCATAGGAGTGTCTCTGACGTTCCAATGGTGGCCACTGGTGATGCCCACATGCTTTAGAATAGGAGCTGGTCACCACAGCGACTAAGCGCTTCATTAGAGTTGGGGTTTGCGGTGGTCTGGCCTCCGGCAAAAGGACTGAGGCTGGGGATTCTGTTTAAACAGGAAATCATGCTTCCCTCAACAGCAAAAGCACTACAATTCCTCTGGACACCAAAGCTCAGTGGAGCCTCCAGTTGGCGAGCCTCCTGGGGTGCTAAGAGAGTGAAGTGGCTGGGGGGCACAGGAGCGGGGGGCACGACCCCTAGCACTGCCAGGACCTGCCCTGACCTCTGCTGCATCTCTTTTCACTTCGCCATTGTCTTTCTGAGTTCCTCCTTAGGAAGCTGTCATCCTAAGTATAATTCTCTGGCCTGAGTTTTTTGATAAATAATTTAGCCAGTAGGGCCCATGGGAAGCCCAAGTCTGTAGTTAGTTGGTTCTGAAACAGGTGGTTTGAAGGCCCCTGAAAGCAGCCGGCCTCCTGGATGAGGATAGCCCTGCTGGTGATCAAGCCCTCAGCTGGGGTCTCCTGCTCGTGTTGGCAGTAGGTGTCAGAAGTGGACAGAAGTCTGCCCTCTCTGGCCACAGACAGGACACAGCTTTACCTTACATGGCACCCCATGGCCCTCCCAACCCTGACCACAGATCGGTACAGCTCTATCTCAGGGGAGGGCAATATCAGAGCGGAAGGAACATGTTCTCTCTAGAGCAGTGGCCTCCAGATGTTAACTTAAACTGCAGGACCCTTTTTTTTTTTTTTTTTTCAAATCAAGTCTTATGAAAATGAACGAAAGCTCTGTGTTAGCAGCATCACCTAAGCAGAATGCTCGATTTCACACTTCAGCCTATCTCACTCTAAAGAAAGGCCACCAAGGGTGAGCACATCGATGGTGTCAGAGTGACACGTGTTAGGCTAATGCGCCTTCCTGGAGGCTCCAGGGCTTTCATAAAGGTTCTAGAGCTGCCTCCACCCGAAGTGCATTCCCTAGCTCCAAGGTATATCGGGGCATCCAAGGCTGCTATCATTTTTGTAGCATACTTAAAGAATAAATACTTTTAAAAATAAATATTAGAAAAAATGAAGAATTGTTGCCTTCTCTCAATGAACTTGTTCTCCTGCCTGTGGGACACCTGAGGGCTGCCTAGGAGGCTGTAACCCTGGCCCTGGCCCTGCCCCAAAAGCTAGGGGCACCTAAGTCATGGTGGAGCAGGAAGTGAGGTGAGTGGAACTGGAAATCGCCAATGAGGAGAATTTGAAGAGAGGTCAGAAGAGGCCAGAGCCCTGCACAGAGCTGCACGCCCACGCTTCTGCACACCAGGAGGCTGAGATGGTCTGAGCCCAGCCAGAGCACATAAACAGGATCCCATCTCAAAATTAAGACTCAAAAATGGCTGAGGATGTAGCTGAGGCTCTGAGGATTGAACAAAAAGTAACATTTTTTAAAAAAGATGTCAGGCTGAAGAAATTCACATATTGTCACAAGAATACAGCCACGGATCTTGTCTGTCCCTGAGGTCCAGTTCAAACAAAATCTTGTGAGAAATCAAAAACCTGGATTCATCACTAAGCTGTGTATCAGGCAGCCAGGAACCACAGGGCCAAATCCATTCCATGCAGGAACATGTGTTCTGGCAAGCTGCTGTGTCCACCCACATATGCATCACCTCTGGCTACTTGCACTTGGTGACAGCAAGACTACATGGCCGTAAAGCCCAAGCCATCTGCTTGTCTGGCGCTTTCCAAAGTTTGACCATCCCTGGTCTAAAACAGCATGCTCTGGTGCCCTCTCCGCGGATTATGCTGGAGTGCCCAAACAGAAGACGGGGTGAGTGAAAATATCCACTCAGCATTTGACATCCAGGGGTGACAAGGACTTCACAGATGCACAGACAAAATCCTTTCAGGGGAAAGCACACAGTTTGTGCCGCATGAGATCTCCCAGGATGAAGCCACGCTCACCAATCACAATCAAAGTTACCCCAGCAGCAAGGAGACGCTGCCAGTCAGGGAGGACGCCCGGGTGCAGAGACAGAACCAGGGCTCACACACACAACAGAATCCAAACAATGCTTGAAACTCTGAAGGATTTGAAAATCACAAAAAGGACACAAAAGGGAACCAAGTAGAATTTGGCTTCAAATGGAAGGAGGCCAAGACAAAGGGGTCACACAAGCAGAAGTTTCATCATTCATCTTTTTTGTTACACTAGAAAAAAAAAAAACAGCAAAATATTTAATTTTTAAAGGAAAAGAATGGGACTGGGGAGATAGCTCCATGGCATAAGTGCCTGCCTGGCAAGTGCAAAGCCATGAGTTCGAACCCTGGTTCCCCCCCCACCACCCAAAAAATCATCCTTAAAGGAAAAGAACATTAATATCAAAACATTTTTCAAAATCTGCTGAAAAACGTGTTCCAGCTCTCAACTCACCTCGCCGGGGTAAAAGCATCTTCTAAACTGGCACCAGGGCACTCTTGGCCCTTTTGTCTTCATGTGGTACCCTGACCTCGAGTCCGGAATGAGGTTCAGGATATGGCAAGGGGTCAGGATGTCCCTCTAGGGCCAGTATAGAGGATTGTCGCCTCTGCCTGGTCACCACCCTGGCCACCTGGCAAGCAGTCATGGGGGGACACGACACGTTCAGAAAAGGCATTCCACAGCCCAACACCTGCTGGGCACAGAGGTAGGTCTGCTCTCCCCCGGCCGAACAGCACCCAGTAAATCACTGCAGATCCCTGACCCCAACACTGTGAGGTGATCAATATGCATGGGAATAAGCCACCACGCTGGGGTGATTCGTCATGTTACGGTACGCGACTAACACACACCCAAATAGCTAACAGGTATTTACTGAGCTGCTTCATTGGGAAACGTCTGGGAGGTGCACACAGAGACAGCGTGAGCAACGAATGGAAGCAGAACGGAGGGCCGCGCAAAGAACGAGGACCGACAGCAACCAAAGGAGACACGTCACTAAAGTGGGGAGAGCACAGAGCTCGGGGCCTGAGTGTGTACCCCCTGGGGCCATCGAGGAGGGGAAGCCAAGCACAGGCTTCTCAGGGAGGCACCAGCTGCACCCACCCCTTGAGTCCTCACTGATGACCCCAAAAGACACGCGACAGAAAGGAGGCCGCGGAGGTCAAGGCGGGAGCACAGCCACGCGAGTCGGCACCGTGAGCCGGTGAGCAGCTCTTGCACAGCACTCGTGAATTCCCACAAACACCAGCTCTGTGAAACAGCAATAGTGAAACAGTTGGGAAAGCTAACAGCATGTCAGAACTAACCATGTGGAGAAAATAGCTCAGGGAGAAAGGACATCGTGATTAAGGGACTCGTCCTAAGCCCTCGTAGGGCTCCGCGGAAGGGCACAGTTTGAACGACCGCGGGAATGACCATGGACTTCGTTAGATACACCATGTGCACTCTAAACTAAAACTACAGCCACGATAGGAAATAAGGTGGGACAAAGCCATACATGAGTACATACAACACGGCTGTCTTCGTTACTATTCTCTCCTTGCTGGGACAAATGCCAGACACGCAATCTTAGCGGAGGAAAGGTTTATTTAGCTCGCAGTTCCTGGAGGTTTCATAATTTTAAGCAGCCTGAATTACATAGCAAGACCTCAAGATTCTATGCTGTGGTGTCCAGGATGCTTCGCTCCATACTTCTGAGAAACTGCCGTGGTAGGGGACACACGGGACATCTGACAGCTCCTGCTGTCAGCTTAACCGTTAGTGCCTCTCTTGGTCACGCCCCTCAAGCCCCACCCTGGCCCGCTGGCCACGCCCCTCAAGCTCCGCCCTAGTCCTTTGGCCATCCCCCTCAAGCCACTCCCTGCTCCTCCAGCAGCGTCTGCACACATTATTTACATGAGGCTTTGGGGGACAACTAGACACAAACCATAACAATGGCTAAGGCAACTGTCCTAAGAATTTCCATCAATTTTTTGAAAATAGCAGTTAATGAATAGAATTCTCACTTTGACTAACTCTCTATGCTAATATCTGTGAACTAAACT
>PVKN010005008.1:0-31963 GCA_004027915.1 Capromys pilorides
CAAATAATATAAAAAACAAAAACCCTTAAATTTTTCATAATGTGACATTTTAGCATTAAAGATTTTTCTGATGTATGAGCTTTAAAATGTATTAAGTACTCAAGATAATAACGTTCTTCCTACTTGCTCATTAAAAGTTATATTTATACTTTAATCCATATAAGGTCTATGGTAGTAGGAATAAAATCATATTTTTAAAAACAATTACAACCATATTCGATGACTACATTTTTTGACAAGAAGCATCACAAATAAAAATATTCAAATAACCTAACACACCAAGCAAAATGATTTCTTAGCATTCAGATGGCATTTGGTTGCTTTTGTTCCTGCCCTTGTCCCTTTTGCCAAATAACGAAATCAAAGGAAGTTCCATGGAGTTATGAAAAGCTGTGAAATTTTAATCTCACGAATATCGAAAGTGGAGTTTCCACAACCCAGTTTCCGGCTTTTACAAAGAGGAAAAACAGCAGCGTCTGCGCGCGGATGCATAGTCTGTCTTTAGTTCTTCTCTTTATCTAAGACTGTTCAGCTAAGGCTTTGAGCTTCAGCGCGAGTTTAGTCTTAAAACTGAAGCTATTTTAGGAGAACAGGGGTGACTGTTACCCCACAAACTTATCTGCCCACAGCTGATAAATACTTATAATAACCCTGCATTATCCCTCTAATCCCTCCTATTTTTGTTTTGTTGGATGGACACCAAACGACTAGCACTGGAGAACTGTCCGTGGACACTTGCAATGCCTGGAGCTCACTGTGGACCGGTTGAAAACACAGGTCTGCTTCTACATTCTCTCTCCCCGCCCCCGTCTCTCTCCTCTGTCTCTGCCTCCCTCCTGCCCTCTCCCTTCCCCCCATATATATCTCCACACACATACTTTCTCTCAAATTTTATACGAAAACAATGTCCCAATCTTGAAGACCTCCACCTCAGTTATAGGGAACTCTGAAAGCTTTGAATGAAATATTTCTCTTCAAATTAAATCTCTAACAACACCTTATACACATTGGTAGCCCCCAAAACATTTATACAGTGGCTTTAAATAAAACAATACAGAATCCGAAGAACCAAACACATCATTTTTAATGCCCCTGTGACTCCAGGCAGGCACACTGATGATGCACAAATGCACACCGTTTGCCACTGAGCACACAGGGGCTTGGCCCTGAACATGACCCTGATCTGACGCAGGTCTCCTATCTGCAGTAGAAGACGGCGACAATTGTATATGGTGGGAACAGCCACAAAGGCAAGGTTGGCTTCAGTGCACCTAAGTGTACTCCTGAGGAGCAGCCTGCCTGCGCTGATGTCCCTTGGGCAGACTTTGCAGCCCAGAGCCCTATGGGAGCATCAGCCTCACTCAAAGGGAAACCAAGGGACGATGACAAAGGTGAAATTGTTTCAAAAAGGAGGGAGGAAATGGCATGATGGGAAATATAAGGGATGGAAAGATGAATCCAAGAGAAAGTGCCAAGGAGGAGCAGCGGGTGAGCAGCAGGCTGAGAATAAGAGAAACAGTCACGCAGCAAGCAATGCATTTGAGAAGGGAAAATGCACCACAAAGCCGGTGGTAGAGGCAGCACAGTGAACTGGGATCCATGTGACCAGAAGCCAGCATGATACATTCCTCTAAGTAACACCACAACCACCATCTAGACACTGCCTCTACTGAACTCAATCCCCATCTTAGCAGATCCCTCATGTTTCATAATCTTAGGTTTTATTGAGCTTTGCTGGCAAAGTACCTCGAATAGAAAAAATTATTTTTTTCTGAATGTTCATGAACACAGCCCTACAGCTTGTAGACACTGCCAAGGAGGCTTCCTGTGAAGCTTCAGAAAATTCTTACATGGACTTAATAAATCCTTGGGTCGCAACAGCATTTGAGATCCTCAGCTTTAGTGCATTGTTTCTGACAGTCGAGCCATGCCCAGGGTCAGGGAGTCGGAGGGCCCAAAGATCCTTCCATGCATAGCAACCGGGCATGAGCGAGAGACTCACCAAGCAGGAGGAGCAGAGGCTGCCTGGCGGCATCTGGTTCTAGAAACCAGTAGGGACTTCTGTCGCCTTCCATTGGGATTTCACCTTGCAAGTGACCCTCCAGCTTAACTGCTTTGCATATTTGTGCGTTGAGTTATTCAGGGTTTAAAACCAGAGGGCTGAGGGGCCCTTGAATGGCATCCAACAGTGTGTCCCAGGGGGTAGGCATTCTCTGGCCTTCGCTGTGGCCATGTCCTCAATAGGTCGGAGATGAGCAGCCGGCCCACCCATCATAGACTGCCACCTAAACGCGCCCGCTGACCGCCTGACACGCATCCTCACTCTAGGAATTTAGTAAAAGGCTATCTTAAGTGGCATCCTGCCTGGGTGGAGGCACGATGGTTAATCTTTGACAAAAGCACATTCACCTGTCAACAAAACAAATACCTAATGGAAGGCCCTACTGCAGAAGAACAAAGTAGGCCATTCAAGCTGCCAATAAAAAAGAAATTTAGACAAGATTGAAAGTTTGATCCCAGCACCATTTCCAGTGAGATAGCTGAGCTGAAATCACTGCTCCCCAGGAGCCTTGAGTCAGGCTCCCCAAGGCCCCAAAGAAAAGGCGCAGAAGAGTCCATGGGGCAGATGAAGGTCAGAATCTTCTTTATTTTGGCATGATTTTTTCATAGAAGACATGTTTAAAAATGAGTATGAAAACAATGTTAAAGAAGAAAAATAATTTTGATCTTCCAATTATTCCACTTCTACATTTACCGCCATTTTATTTTCCTTTTCTATGCCACATAACCATTCGTTTTAGCTCCATCAGGGAAGGACTTGGCGACCTCAAGAGAGTCCCAGTCTCCCATATGCACGTGAGCAGATGAAACCTCAGGGACAACGCCGCCTCATGTGTTTTAATCCAATTCCCTCTTTCTTACACATTTTGTAATGCTTGATGCTTAAAATCCAACCCATGTTTCCGTTTACTCCAAATATAGTTGTTGTCACCAAATATCAACTGCCTACACCAAAGTTACCAGAATGACTGTGTCATGGGGTGGGCTTACACTGCTAGTGTCTTACAACATTCTGCAAGGGACAGCCCCACTCCCCAGTGACAGCTGGCACATATCCGAAGGGAATGTGACTGTCACATCCAGGGGTGGCTGCTGTCATCTAGGACAAGGATCCAGGGTCCTGGGAACTCTCCAAGGAGCTCGATGGGCTCTACCCAGAAGGCAATAGGGTCCTGATGAAACTGCGCAAACGGTGGTCACTCTGTCCAACTAGCCACGGTTTCTGCCTTAGCATCCATAACCCCGTGGAACTCTCTCATTGTCACCCATGCTTTGGGGCACCCTCCACACAGGACCCCAGAAGAGACCAGTTAGGGGCAGGAAGGCTTTTCACTACGTGCCACATATTCTGGGACTTTATAAGAGAAAACAAGTACCTGGCAGCACTCTCCCACGGAAGGCAGCGTAACTGTGCCACACTGGTCTAACGTGTCCGTGGCTGTAGTTGTGCAATGAAGTGTGGTTCTTTGGCGTGCTGCCGGTGCTTTACGTGGTGTCTCATCTTCACTGTTGTTTCACATAGATGCCGCTTACTGCTGAGCACTACACCCTAAGCTTGCAGCTTCTACCGCCACTCAGAGTGACTTTGGTTAAGTCTTCAATTGGGTGGGCAGCTCTCTGAAGGCAGCGCCATCTCCCTGTTCACTGCGCACGCTGAGAAATCCTTCCCATGTGCACGGGTCCACATGTGTGCATTGGCCTCAAGCACAAGCCCTTCAGATCGTGTGCTCAGAAGTTTTAAATATGCTTCTCTATTCCATCTAAATAAAAAGATTCAGCCAAAGTGAGTTGTATGGATGTCTCTTAAAAATTTTAAGTGCTGTGGCTAAAAAAAGGTGGGAAAGCATTGGTTATTTCTAGTGCTAATCTCTTCTGGCAGCCTTTGGAGGAAACTTACCATCGGTGAGTCAAAACAAAAGAAAATGCTGTGTGGAAATAACCTTCCGCAGAGTTTGAAGTAAACTAGCCTGATTGAGGACTCACTAACAGACCTTACAGCACATCGCAGAGTTGCTTCATCCTCACTAGACGGCTCCACAGTCCTTAAGGCTTACTACTGTGTTCTTGATGCCATGGCCACTGCATATTAATCATGGGTCCCACTTCCCGCAAACACATATGTGAATGCACATACACATACACACACACACACACACACACATGAGCACGGACACACAAGCGCCCTGATTCCTCCCAACTCACAGATGTGCTTGAGCTAAATTATCCTACATTTACAATGCCCTTTCTTAGGTCTCAGTTTTACTTTCTTAAAAATGTGTTTTTTCTGAGCATGTGTTTTTGGTGCATGAGGATTTACACTCCCTGGGGGAGTCGGGCACAGGCATCACACGCCTTACTGCTCCCACTCCCCTCCTGCCCCCTCCACCTCTTGGTCCTCTTCCCCCTTAAAAAGGTTCATCTCCCAGTTTCCTATTATCTATCTTTTATTGTGCCCTCTAATTTATTTATACCTTGGCTTTTGCATCTCAAAGAAACCATGTGCTATTTAAGCTAGGATGCCAGATCTAGTTCATTTATCCCATGGTCTCAAGGTGTCTCCATGAACCACAAAACATATGTGAGGCTGTCTTTTGGGGCTCCGTTGTGTGATGCTCCTGCTTCTCACCACTGAGCATTCCACTGCTAACGGCCTATTATCCGCACAGCCCTTTATTTGCATGGATTCCACTAGTGTGTGATCTCCAGCATAGAGTGCAGCACTGACTCCCAAGGCCTGGAATATAGGGCCTGGGGAGATAGCTCAGTTGCACAAGCACTTGCCCGGCAAGTGCGAGGTCCTGAGTTTGATTCCTGGTACCAAAAAAACCAAGGCCCTGGAATACAGGGTGCCTACAGCTTGGCCAGGTATCCCCCAAGCTAATAACAAATGTTCACTAAATTAATGAGTATAGTAGATAAAGAAAATAAAATACAAAAATAGTCACCTTCTGTACAAGTGCTTGAACTCAGAACACATGCAGAATGTGAGCAGACAACTAAGGAATTTAAAGCAATGAGTCAAGGTTGAGGTGATCTGGAGGTCTACGACCCACAGGAAGAAAGCACAAAGTGCTGAGGGTTAATGCCAACTGCACAAAAGAACAACACACATAGGAAATCCAGAGCACAGACTTCAGAGATCATGGGCGACTATTCACCACCGCTCTTCTGTATTTCTTTCATGGAGAACTTACATTCATGGTGTCTGATGTAAAAATGTAGATAAAAGCAATGTTAAGGTTTTTTAATTTTAATACCTGGTTCTACAAAAAAAATTAATTTTGTATGTGTCAGATCACATGTGGATGATGTAAAACAGTTGGTGATATATGAGAGGCAATGAGAGGCGGGATTCCACATGGGTTCAATTCTAATGCTTTCCCATCCTACATTACGGGTGATTTTATTTATTCAATCATGTTCTTCCTTCCCAAAAAGGGCCATTTGCTTCAAGTTGAAAGTGATAAGGAGAGGGAACGCAGCCACCATTCCAGTTTTCACAGACCAGGGCCTTATCATAACCGATATCCTACCTTTCAAGACGCAAACATGAAGTCTGGATTAGCAGTCCTATTATCTAGAGTGGTGTTTGCATGTAACTGATCACCCCAACTTGAGTGTAGAGATAGGGGCTGCTGTCAGGTACCTCGGATTGTCCCAGACATTGTCCAGACAGGCTCCCCTTCCCTTATCGGAGGACTCTATCGGGCTTCACGCGATAAGGAGTGCTACCACTTGCCAAGCTGGAATTTTTGCAAAATTCTTTAATTTTCTGTTGTTAATCCATGGAATACAAATACATGGAGAATTATTCATTCTACAAGGAGAGATGACTTGCTGGGTTCTGAAGAACTGGGTCATAGCAGGGTGGGAGAATCAGGCACCCTCAGAGAATTTAGCCTCAAAGCAGGCCACTTCGGGTTTTGACTAGGGGAAGAGAGAAACCTGAGCCCGGGCTGAATTCCCCACTCAAATCTGTGGTGAAGAGGAGGTCGAAATACACTTTCTTTGAAGCACTATTTCTTGTTGTTGTTAGAATAGATATAATAAAATACATTCTTTTGGATATATAAATGAAGACATCATTTGAAAGTCTTTAGGAAAACTTAGGATAAAAATTTAAAGAATTAACAACACTACCTATCGACAGTTAACCTTAAAAACATGTATCCTAGCCAGCTATATTGTTTTTGTTAGAGTGTGTCCCTCATATGTATTATAACACAGAAGTTCCCAAGATTTAAAAATAATAATTCGATCTTTGTATAGTTATTTTAGGCAGCAAAACAGCTAAAATATATTTCAAGTTCTTAAAGAAAAAGTAACACTAAAAAAAAGAAGAAACCTAAAACCTATTTTATTTCATGAAAAAAAATTAAAATAAAGGAAAGCACGTTTTTATGAACTGTCACCTTCTCATAAGTGTCACCATCACTGCAAATGACATTTTCTTACGGCACTGCAGCTGGCTTTGGCTTAGACTGGCCTGGGCGGGCTTAGGCTGGCTGCTCCCACACTGCACTGCACAGCCCTTCCTGGTGGTGCATGCGCATGCGCTTGTGCACTCCCGCCCAAAGGAGGCCGCCTTTTGTGGACAGAGCTGTGCACAGCCTTCCCTCCTTCCCCTCTGGGCACTCCCATCCGACTACTCAGGAGAAGTCTTTCAGGACTCGGCAGGCCAGACAGGGACAACTGCCTTCTCCTTCCTGCTGGTGGAAGCTCGGTCTCCAATCCCAGTCGCGTAGTTTGGGATGGATGCACAACCCGAAGCAGCCCTCCTCTTAGCTCATGTTCAGAGACGAGTTGCTAATGGTTACACGCGATTTTCTGTGCAAATCAGAAAGCTCTTAATGTTTCTTAAAGCTTATTTTTCTTTGTAGGCATCTATGGTATGAAATTGCGACATTACAAAACATAAAACAATGCTGCTTCGTCCCACACAATGGTATAGCCAAGTGCTTCATCAGCGATAGTGAGCCGAGCCTCCAAAGCAATGGGGCCACAGCAGACTCCTGATCAAAGGCTGAACGTGGCGGGGGGAGGGGGGGGGAGGAGGGCGTGATGGTTTCTACAGGGCGTGTGTGCAGACTTTTCTCAACCCCTAAGCAACTCCACATATGGACTCTGTACACTGCATTGAAACTGTGAGATATTACAAGTGATCTATCTCGTCACCATTTATAAGTACAAGGATGCTCACCTCTCACAGGCAAACACTGCATCACCTTTCATTGGGCATCTGTAGCACTTGGTATCTGTGGGGATCTGGACACAGATCTTTCACAGATACTGAGGAAAGAAGTGACAGACAGGGAGGCCTCGGTCCATAGTGCACTAATTTCAGAAACTGAATTCTAAGCAAGGATTATTTACCTAACAAGAAATAAAGGCTCCTGGGCTTATCGAGGCCAGAGATGTAGGTAACAGGGCTGCTCCCACTTCAGTTTTTCTACCCCATGTGCAACTCAGCACAAACCTGAAGAAAGCTCTCCAGATTCCTGGATGCCTAGGCCTAAAGGAATTCTTTAATTACAAATTTATCAGATATTGCTAACCAGGAAAAGATGCAACAGAGACAGCTGTGGCATTTACTGTGCCTGAGCAGATAAATAGCACATTAAAAATTGAAATCCAACCAGGCGTGAGGCCCGGGTTCATCCCTAGTACTGGAAAGAAAGAAAGAAAGAAAGAAAGAAAGAAAGAAAGAAAGAAAGCCATGCTTTCAAAACATCTTGACTTCCTGTTGTATTTGCAGCACAAGGTATGTGAGGATTTTTCAACCTTTGCACTACTGACGTTTGAGTCTTGGTTGTATCATCATTCTTGCTTGCAGAGAGCTGTTCGACGCATCCTAAGATGTTTATCAGCAACTCTGACCTCCATCAACCAGATTCCAGTGGCACTGGTGACCTTCTCCAGCCTTCTCCTCCCTGCCCTTCCCAGCTGGTGGCAACTGAAAGGTCTGTGGGTGTTCAGAAGTGTCCCCTGAGACCAATCGCCCTTGCCTGAGAGCCGTTGAATTAAATATATTTCACTAATGAAGAGTTGGGAAGACAGGTTTTCATTCTTCCCTACTGATGTCCATGACCTGAGCCATGTGAAAGGGCTTCCCATGGCAGGTTGCCTGCTGAAAGCTAGCACACCGGTGGGCCAGCTGGGAAGCTTATGCTCCTGCACGTCCTCTCTCCGAGCTTTCAAGCAGAGTCCAGAAAAGCCCTTGACAAGATGAAGTTGGACAATCTCATCCAACAAATGATCTCACTCCAACACCCACACTAACTTTACTATTAAGCAAAAACAGGCACATTTTCAAATATTGATTCCAACTAATGTCTGATCCTAACAGGCACGATCTTATCAAGGGCCCACTATAATAGAAGGAGTGTCAGAGTTAAACAGAATGGGCTGGGATAAGATCACAATCTCCTCGCAATGGTGGGACTGTATCACAGAATGGGAATCGTATTCCAAGTAATTATCATTAATAGACTCTGGTACGGAAAGAGCAGGCCCTGCAGGAGGTCCAAACAATTTGAGGGAGATTAAACAAGGTAGGGAGAATCACAGTTTAGGATCCTAGGTGTTCACGATGGCATTTTTCTCAAAATTTTAAAAATTGAATTTTCCATGGCCAAGAAGGTGGGGAGTGATTTCAGTACAAATCACCTGGCAGAGGAAACACACCCCTTCATTAGTGACCTAGGCGGAGTTCATCTGTCCTCTGGCCCACTGCATCTATTTGGGTTATTTCTATGCTTTGATCCAATTAAAGTATCTGTAAATGGGTTATTTCTAACTACTGAAAAAGAGTTAAGTGCATTTGTGATTTTCAGCCCGCCATGATTCAGTCAGATAAATTAATCTCCGTCACAAGACACAGAAAAGGGTTATGTTCTTGAAGTCCCTGGCCACGCTGCCGTATGTGCTCCTGATACTACAAGAGGCATCTCAGGGTGGAAGTAGTAAGAGGAGATTTTTCAACTTTTAGAATTCTTGTCCTGCACTAATTTATTATTATTATTAATTACTACTACTACTGTTATTATTTTGGTCCCTGTGTCCAAGATACACAGAAGCTCATGGTGAAGTGCCATGCAATCCACCAAAAAGTCAGGATGCCTTCTCGTTTAATTTGATTTAATTTAATTCATTCATCATGCACCAGCTCTGCTCTGTAGTTCCAAGTAGTCTTGAACTCACTAGGTGTGTCCGCAGCTGGCCTCAGTCACAGGTCCCAGCCTCTCAGCGCTGAGCTCACCACACCCGGACCAGATGCCTTTTTAAGCAATGACAATTTAACAGACTAATGGGGTTCGTGGACCCCATCTTCGGGAAGGTCTAGTACGTAAATCTACGGTTGCTTGTTGGAGTTTTTGCACTTTTACATGGGTAGAGTAAATATTTGCATGAAAAATGACAGTAGAGATCATTGATCAAATAACTGATGGAGCACAAATGCTTCCGCTAGAAATTATCATCCTAACTTGGTCCATATTCATTCTTCTTTCATAAAATAAAAAAAAAAGATATTCTCTGTTCCTAATGTGATGGAAAATTTAATGCTAAGCAGAGAGCTTGGTTAGTACGCGCAACCAAAAGCATGCGTGTCCAGTGATACACACACAAATATACACAAACATCATATAAAACTTGGGATTATTCTAGGACTCTTATTGTGCTTATTCATCTTGTCTAGATTTTTCCAGAAAGAAAAAAGCTAAGCAATATCTTCGTTTGTGCTTCTCTTCTCAAATGGGTGATTAATTGTAGGCACTGGAATCTTATGGATAATCACCAAGGATGAATTTGTTGCTGGAATCGGTAGTACAGCAAGGACCCTACACGCTACTGGTTTTTCACATGGTAAAGCAAAACACAACACTCTAGCGTATATCTTGTCTAACAGTAACACAGTCATTGACCTTCACCTTATCAAACTGGTGCTATCGTCAAGGTCAAATGCAATAGGAAATAAATTCAGCGGGACACAGGCAGGTCGCATTTTACTTACATGTATGCCAGTAGCCTTTTAAAAGTACTCAAAGGCAAAACATACTTTTTTGGTAAATAATTTTGTCTTTGAACTAACTCAATTACTGAAGCCTGGCAAAGATTTAAGAACCTAAATGTTATTAGAGTTTGGCCTTTTCTTCTTCTCATAGCTTTTGCGTTTGCCTTCACCCCGTAATTGATGGTGCACATGGGCAAACCTCAAATCTGCACCCGAACAGACCGACAACAGAAATCTATCAACACAGATCTCACAGGTCTGAGATCTTCTTCTTTCAGTTTGGCCCAAAAAGAGAGGCTGTAAGGGAAGCACTTCAGAAAATCCCTGGACCCTGCTCTTCAAAGTGCCACCTGGCTGGGGATGGCCAGGGATAGCGCCAACGCCCTCCAGAGTTTAAAGAAGCAGGTTCTGTGTATAGAAGACAAGAGGCAGAGATGGGTGGGCGCGGGGGTGGGGTCGCACTTGGCAGGTGGCAGTGCAGAACCTGCAGCAGACAGAGCCGCGCCGGGACAGGCTCCTCGGACGGCGCAGCGCATCCTTCCAGGGCCTCTCAGTCTCCATCTGTGGCAGGGGTCACACAAAGCAAGGAATTGTCTAACTGAAGAAATGTCGCCAGTTTCCGGGAAAGAAACACTGACTTTCGCTCTTTCCCCTGCGAAGGGGATTTATGCAAAGAGAAAGCAAGGGCGCGGAGGGACAGGAGGCTCCGCGGGCGCGGACGCCTGCTCATCTGTGGACCTCGGCCTGCTTGCAGCGGGTTCCTCTCACCCCAGCTCACCAGGGCAGTGGGATGGGACGTCGGACTGATGAACCAGGATAGAAGCCCTGGCACTGACGTGGTCCTCAAGAAGAAGGCGCACCAGGCGAGGCTCGGAGGCGGGGGCAGGGTCTGGGCCTGCTCCTCTTCACACGCTGCTTCCAGGGAGACTGCAGAGGCTTTCTGCCCTCAGTGACCTGGACCCCACCCTGGGTGTTAAGTGCACAAAGCCGGGACGATCTCTCCGTGAAGGGTCAGGTGGAGCTTCACGGGAAAATCCAACTGGACTCAGCCAGTGAAGCTATTCCGGCTCCGACAGCACCGCCGGCCCTAATGTGCTTAAAAAGTACTTCTACTTGCATTATCGGAAGCCTTTATTTAAAAATTATTTCACATGTGATTATATTTCAGAGAATATGGCTAAGTAAAATAGTCGAGGAAGGTTTATCTTATCACCTCATAAATAAGGGCCCGAGGAACAAGGACAAACTTCACCTTGAGGTAGCACCAGGTCAGTACCGGCATACCAGGCATTAAAATATGGGTGGCAGCTGCAGCGACGTCACCAGTGCCTGTGCAGTCGGAAAGCAGCGTCGCTTTAATCAGCTTGCTAGAATATTTGACAGCGTTCAATACGCAGCTCTCATCATGAAGTGTTGCATAACAGCGTTGGGTTCTGAGCAGGCAGGTCTGGCCCGCTGTCCCTTCTCAGAGAAGCTGCCTCGGAGGCCCGCTCGGAGGCTGCTGCTCTCTGGCTGGTCTAACATTCATCCTGGTCTGCAGGCTACTGAGCCACACACCCAATCCTTTTACTATCTTAGCATCACTAGATACATTTAAAAAAAAAATCCTCAGCAGTGGTACAATTGGTCAACATGATTTGCAGAGTTGGGCGTGGCTCAAAAAGCAAAATGGAAGCAAATGACGGAAAATGTGAAGCAGTACACACATTACATACACTGTGAATATGCACTGTGTGATGGCAGAAAACAAATCGGCTCCTGCCACACTGCATTTCCTCCCAAAAACTGAGGAAAACAGCGCTGCAAACTGAAGGAAAGGAATGCAGGGCTGGCGAGAGTTTTATCCTCCCACTGCAAGACAGCTGCACGAGCAAGCACAGCTTGGAGAGTCCTCCCGGGACGGTGCACCGCCTCTCCTTGACCTTCTGAGACATGCATTTTGCTTTGCAATGCCCTCAGTTGCTAAGAAGATACAGCAATCAAAACGGAGGATGCATCTGTCCCCTGCCAGTGGGGTGCAGCAAATCTCAGAGCCATCTCATGGCCCCAGCATCACCTCCAGCCACTCTGTCCCTTGATTCTAGTGGTAAATGCTGAGGACTAAAAGCAACATTCAATATTCCCAATGCTACAGAGTTCTGTGAATCTTATATGATCACAAGATATTCATCCCACTACCTCCGTGGAGGTCACAACAGTTCCGAAAATTTAGGCTCAGGTTGAATGCACAGCCAGGAGAAATGAAAATGCAAGGAAAATCCAGTCTGAGCCATTGGGTCCTCAGTACCCAGGGGGGTCAAGCATGGCCCCTGCCAGTTACCCAGGTGCCCGGGGCTCTGGGGCCAGCAGGAGGCGGCCTCATACGTGCAGATAAATGGCATGCAGCGTCCCCCACACACTACGTTGTCGGTAGGTTTCCTCCTCGGCCTCACTCAGCAGAAGTGCTGTGCAGACAGCAGTGCTGTGCTTTCGGGGAATCGTGAGCAGCACAGAGGCTGTGTGCGCCGCACAGGCCCAGATGTCTTGACTATTTCCAATCTTCTGGAAACACTTAAAACGTGGTTTATGACATCTGGGCAACTCTGGATCATCTCATAGTCTACACTAATGCAATTATCAGAAAAGTGTTGGAAACACGACTGGTGCTATATTTTAACTACGACAGGAAAATAGTAAAAAGTTTGTGCTGTTCTTTGAACCCCTGAAATGTTCTTCACTTTGAGAATTTTTTATTTAGAAAAGACGAAAGTATAAACAAACTTAAATTATAAATTGATACTAATTTTTTAATTGAGTGGAAACCATTTCTTGTATGTGCACATGTGTGCAAGCACATGTGTGTGTGCAAGCACATATGTGTGTGTGCAAGCACATGTGTGTGTGCGCACACATGTGCGTTGCCTCTTGAGCATTACATTTGCTTAAAGCAACATCAAGGCTGCAGATGGAACTCAGATCTACTTGATAACCCTCAAGAACCGACTCTGTGTGATGTGAATTCCAGCCTTCGCGCTTCACCTGGCTGGAGTTCCCGGCCTATGGAACCTGCTTCATAAATGCTTAGCCACACTTCCCTTTGGACTGTATCAGTTACCTAACACTGACACAGGAACACAATTTAGTCCTTTGACTGGTAGGAGATACACTCAGGGAGACTATTAAACTACTTACAAAACTATTAAATATGACCTATCTTCTCACTCGACTTAAAGAGATAATAAAACCACACCGAGAAGGACGCAGGGCGTAGGTGCGAGTGGGTGAGCTGCTCCTACAGGTCCCTCTCCTCTTCCACCCATGCCCACGTATCCACAAGTTCAGTCTGTGCCCATCCTAACCAGCTTATTCAATGGATAACTCCAGGGAAAAAGGAGTGGCCCCACGGCAAGGCAGCAGGCGCACACTGTGAGCCACGGGGATCTCTTACTCCCGCGCTTTTTGTAGGAAAGAAGTTGCTCTTCTGAATGCTGCAGGAGCCCACGGCACCTTTCCTTTGTTCCTTCCCTACCTAATGCTCTCTACCCAAAATGAGGCAGGTGTGTTCACCTCCCCAAAGCCAGCGCACAGAAGTGGAGGAGGCGTTTCTAGAGAGCCAGCCCTCGGCAGGGCGGTGTTCTCCCTGGGCAGCTGGTTTCTACCCAGGCACTGTGTTCACTGTCCCTGGTACAGGGTCACTGCCTGTCATTCTGCCACCTGAGAGCCTCTGCTTCATTCCTAAGACACCAAACCAAGTGTGAGATGAATGGGAGGGGGGGGTCCCAGGACCTCTAAACCTGAAGATGCTTCCTGCTGATGTCCACATTCACCGACTCTCCGTACACTCTCCGTTACTGGGGTGTGACAAAACACTGGCTCAGTTTTGCAGGAGCTCCAGCTGTCTTTATTTCTTTTCCATGATGGGTAAGATGATTTTGTTTTAGCTGTCCTTGAGATCGGTTTCTAAAGCTCGCTATAATTCTCTTAGCTGTCTGAATTATTTTTGAAACATTCAATGTGTGTTTTTCATCCAGCACAAAAATAACACCCTTATTCCCTTTCAAAGGTCCTAATAAATAACAAAGGTACATCAGGCTCCAGAACAGCTTAGCTGAGCCATATGCCGATCCCGAGGGCGGCCAAAGTGGAGTCAGCGCCGTGAGGGTGAGGTTCATATTTCATCTTGCCATAAAATTAGAACCCACAGTATGTGTACCCCCTGGCCCCTCACGGAGAACCACAGTGACAGTGGCTTGGAAACTCACTGTCAGCAGACAGGAGTGACCTCACCTGGTCTCCAGGGGCCACTTCTGGTTGTGTTTGTGGGTGTGTGTGTGTGGCCTTGCCATCACAGATCATAGGGCAAGGAGCCAGGACAACGCCTCAAGCCCTCCCCCCTCCCCCAACCACCAGATTTTGCCGTCAAAAGATTTCATTAGAAAACCTTGGCAAGGCAGCAAGGCGCCGAAGCCCAAGCGCCAAGAGCACCGACAGGGCTGTCCAGGGCCCAGGGGTCCAGCAGCCCCACCCCCGAGTCTCTCCAAAGCTTCTCGGAATCCTCTTCGGGCCCCGGTCGCCTTCTGATGGGGCTATGATTCGGAGGAAGGAGACCACCGGTCATTATTTCCTCTCACAAATGTTTGCCACAGGGCGCAGATTAATACCAAAAACCAGATGGCTGCCACCCTGAAGAGGCATTTTTCAGCATGCCTCCACTTGATTCATGAAGGCCCAGAGCCACCACCGCACCCTTCCCCCCAGACACCCTCTGGCTGGGGCCAGGGACAGAGGCCACCCCGCAGGCCCCTGCTGCCCCGGAAACCTGTGCTCTGCTCAGTTTCAGAGAAACGCAACTGGCGAAGCAATGCCTGGGCTCCTTGTTGAAGTACTCAACAGGACGGACTTTCAGGACATTGAACTTTCCTTAAGGAAAACACCAGCTTTATCTGCTCGGATGGAAACCGACATGAGCACGCCCTCGAGCCCCAGGCTCCCGTCTGACGCCTGCGTGGACTGCTGTCTGTGGCTTTAGGCGCCAGGTGGCTCTGCCATACCTGAGATTCCAGGCAAACCCCCAAGGCCCACAATGTTCTCACCCTCACAGAGGAGGTGGAGAGCAAATGGTGTTCATCTGACTTTGTAACAAACACTGAACCCCAGGGCCTGAGCAAGACCTCTGCTATCTCAAACTCACCCCATTTCTCCACATCTTGTGATGGCCTCACCCACACACCCTGGGCTGAGCTCTAATGAATGAGGGGGCAATGGAGTTGATGTTTTTAAAATACAAAGCCACCTCCAAAGCAACTCATATAGGGCTAATCACTTTCCCAATTGTGGGAAACCCCATTCGCACACCTGAGAAATAAAACAATGACAACCACCACCACCACAGGAAACTCCTATCCAAATAAGACAGCGAAGCTGAGATCTTTCCCTGAGACCAGGGATTGAACTCAGGACCTTGCCCTTGCCAGGCAAATACTTATTCCACTGAACTATCTCCCTGGCCTGAGCTGAGATCATTTTTAAAAACCAGTTTGCTCATTTAACCTTTCTTTCCCTTCCTGAAAGTAAGTGTGGGCCTCTGGGGCTGGCCGGCTCCTGTGCCACTGGCCCTGGGGGCCACCTCCAAGCCGGTCCTCACTGGCTGAGGACGCAGCTGAGCACAGGGCCCGTGCGAGTGTATGTGTGCTCGTGGGGTGCCAGTCAGCAGGGCCGTTCCTTAAAGAACACTCAGACGGCCAGAAGGGAAAAGCCCGAAGCACTGCTTGGGAATGATATGGGAACCAACAGCCCACTTTCTGTCCACAGACACGCTAAAAGGGAAGCTAGGTTTCAATTTTTCAAAGTGTGTATTTTTCAGAGTGACTAAATGCATATAATTTTATATAATTTCACAACAGCTCTATGATGTAGGTCTGGTGTAATAACCCCAATTTTATAAATGCGGAACCCGAGGAGAGCACACCTGATGGTGGAGCTGGCGCTGCCCCCGCCCTGCCCCGTGACGGCCTGCGGGGCTGCAGCGGAGGACCCCGACCCGGCCGCGTGATCCCTGGCTTTCCTTCCCACGGTGATCTGCGTGTCTGCTGCTGTGCACCTCTCAAAATCACCGAGGAGACAGCGCGCCGGCTCCTCCGCGTCTCCTTAGCGCCAGGCTTCACACTAATCACGTTTCGCGCGCCTGACCCCGCCCTCTTGCTGCAGAATGAACGTCTCTGTACATTCAGAAGGCGGTGGCTGCCTTCTGTGTGGGAGGCCACGATGTGGCTTTCAGAAGTCGGAAGCGAGCACAGCTCCCTTCCGACGGCCTCGCGTGTGCACCGCTCTGGTTTTGGCCATGACGCTGTAGGGCACACGAGTGGGCTTCCCGTATTCAAAGTCCCTGACCTTCCTTCGCGGTTCCTTCCTTCGCTCTTCCCTCTTAGGAGGCCACGGAGCCTGTGCTGCCGAGCACTTCCGTGCAGGAAGCCTCGGAGATACCCAAATTCTTGTTTAACTCTCTTTCTTTCAAAGCGAGCCTCGTGAACAGAACTCAGTGAAAGAGAAGGAGATGCCACCGTGAAGATCAGGGACGGGATGCAGGGACCCTGTCCTGGTCGCCTTCGCCGGCCTGTGCTTGCCCACAGGAAGCCAGCTGCTGTCTCCCAGCTGCCCTGCGGTGGGTACCACAGCAGGAAAGGAGGTAACAGCCACATGAGTGAGGGTGCAAGCGATTCCTCCAGGTGGAGGAGCCTTCAATTCACCCCAAGAGACAGTAAGTGAGGGATGCAGCGCCTGACAAACCCTGACCCTCAGAGCCTGCGAATGACAGGGAGGAGGAAAACGCAGGCTCACAGCATAGCCCTGAGCCTGGCTCCGGCGTCTGGGCCTCTTGAAATGAAAGCAGCATCAGCCATGTAAGTTGGCACCGAAGTTCCGCAAGTTATTAGAAGCAAGGGCACACAGCTTAGTCAGCTCTCTCCAGACCTTCAGGAGAAGCCGATACAAAAGTAGACAAAGGCCTGATCAGGCAGATCAGCGACTACGGTGCCTGCTTGGGCAGAGGGCAGGGACCCAGGTGCTATCCCTGGCACCACAAGTGCTGGGGCGCGCTGAGAGGGCGATTGAGACTGGGCGGGGTGGCGCGCGCCTGTAATCCCAGCTGTTGGGGGGCTGAAAACAGGAGGCTCACTAGGAGTCCAATCTAGTAGTAAGACTCTGAGCACCCTGTCCCTGTAGATCCTTCCATAAAATACAAAAAGCAAGCAAGCAAGCAAGCAAGCAAGCAAGAAAACCTCTCACAATGACAAAGACAGTCCCAGTACACTGCAGCTGCAGCGGGTTCCAGTCCTGGCTAATGCCATTTTGTGATCACCCTGGCAACTGGTCTGAAAGCTGACCCCAAAATGTTAGGGAAGTGTGACAGAGTTGTCCCTCGGTGACTTTTATTTTAGGCCTGAGCTGTAGGGCTGTGCAATGCTATCTCCGCCCACCCTCCTGGTTCTTATCTCCTCCTTACCAAGAGCATTAATGACCATGAGCAGCCCAGGCTGCACCCGAAGTCCCCGCGGCACAGCCCTGGACGACGTCGGTCACCTCCATGCAGACAATAGGTGGGTGCACACTGAACAGCTGTAAAATCACTGCAATTCCTCTAAAAGCTCAAGTGGGAAAGCCAGAAGGACGCCGGCCACTCGAGCAAGCCGCAAGAGTCGGCCCCGGGCGCCTCCTGGGCAACGGCTCCTCACCGCTCTGTTCTCCCTCTGGCTAAAATACACATTTTAAAGATTGGTGCTCTGTATGTTAGGTTAACAAGACTGCAGAGAATGCTTTGCAAATCTTCCTTACCCAGCAGGACCAGATGAGGAGGAGGCCTGGACTCCACTTAGCTCTACCCAAGAACCACCCAAGACCACCAAGCTCCCTGCTGCTGATGGTTAGAGGGTGACGGCAACAACAATGAGGTCATTGTCAAGAAAACGCGTGGAAGAGGTCTGGTGCATGGGCATGTGTGCAGACTGCGCTGACTTCCAGCATGAGCCACCACGCAGGCCTCGTCCTTCAGGCCTACCCTGGGGCCGGTAGAGCAGCTCATTAGGCTCAACTCTAGGCACGGGCTCTCAGTAGAGCCGCTTTGAGCGACCAGGATGGGAGGGACAGCTCATCCTCTCAGACATTAACAAGCAGCACAGCACTCATTCATTTTAATACCGCTATGAGCAGATCCCCTCCCAAAAAGTTCTTGGGGTTCTGGCAGACGCGACCAGGGCTAATCTCAAATGCAGAAGAAAAACACCTTTGTTTATTCCACCTTGGATGGGGAAGTAGGGTTAGCCACGTTTCTATCTCAGGTACAAAGTTAGGCCCGTAAGTAGAATTGTGCACAGATACCAGCTGTGTGGCCATGGGCTTCTCCTGCTGGCGAGTCGGCGTCATTGTCCCAGCTGAGAACCCTGCTCCACGTGCTCTCAACACCAGGATTCCACCTTCACGAAGCTGTGGCCGGTCCCCCAGGTCTGCCTGCAGGTGACTTTCTTGATTGAATTGGGGAATCGCTCTTCTGTGCTCAGCTCCTTCCTTCCAAACTCACGCTCTGCGGGGTGTCTCAGACGCTGGGCCTCCGTTCCGGCTCTTTTCCTCTCCCCGAGCACTCTCCCGTCCACAAGAAACAGCGGCAGCAGAACTTCCAATCCTACTCTAGAGACCAGAGCACCGAGTCCCTTCCCAAGGATCTGACACCTGACGTGCCTGCCCTTGCGCTTCTCTGCACAGCTCCCCGTCCACTCCATTTCCGGTAATTCTCCACACAGCAGACAGAGCACAAGTGAAGCCAGGATCTTGCCCTCCCTCAGGGACAAATCTACCACCTCTATCAATAATGTATTTCGCCAACAGTTCCCAAGAGGAGCAGGGTACAATTAAGAAGGTTAGAAGTCGTTGCTCTACCAGAACCTCAGGGCATCTGCGAACGAAACTGGCTGAGGCCCAATTAGAGGCATCGGCCCATTTGTCTTCTCTTGGAACAACCCTGTTCTTGTGGCTCCCATCAATTCAGTATAAATCTGACTGATCTTATCCAAGAAGTTAATAGAAAATTGCTCACAGTGGGCGGCTGCCACCTCGGTTTCCAAGCAGAGACAGATGGAATTCCCCAGATGGTTTGTCACGGGGAGGTGCGATGCTGGTGTGACTTCACAGACAGCGTGGTGGAGCAGAACACCCTCCCGGCCTTCACTCATGCGGGAGCCAGGGTACGAAGGCTGGCTCTTGCCAACAGATGCTCCCTGCCTTGGCCCAATACCTCATCCTCCCAACTGCCCCCAGGGTCCCAAGTCTTACCCCCAAAACAGTCAATATTCATCCAGAAACTTCACTGGGCACATCTCCTTCAAGGGTGAAAACTGAAGAAAGAGGTGTATTATACTGCCCTGCTGAAACTTTTGCTCAGATGAGATTGAATTAAAAACAGAAATTCACACACAAGTAGGAACAGGTAGGAGATAGCACGGTGGTTGTTACAGGGCAAAAATGGGCAGGTGCCTCAAGACTGCTTTGGAGGTGGGAACAGATGTAAAGTCCCAGGCAAGAGGCAGGGTCCTGAATTAGGGGAGGGTGCACCCTTCCTGGGGGTGGAGAAAACCGAACAGGAGGAGAGAGCGCCCCTGCTTATTTAAAGTTGATTCCTTGAGCTCTTGCCATAAGTGAGACCCTTGCCAGGGAGGAAGGACAAGGGATAAAAGCAAAACAAGGAGTGGAAGGTCAGCGAGGGACACAGGTGAAGTGATGAGGGCTCACGGTGGCATGGTCTGTGTCAGGCCCTTGTCCACCTGGAGCTGGAAGAGAAGATGTTGAGCGCTGGTCCAGTCCAGGCCAGGGTGGCAGAAAAGGCGCTCTGGAGGTACCTCGAGCAGTCCTTAAGTAAGACTGGGAGGGCAGGCACCCGACAGAGGCACGCATGGGGAGCTCAGGGCTTTCAGAGACCATGAGCAGCACAGCCAGGTGCACGGGGCAGAAGCGATGAGGATGCCCAGCATGGCAGCTGGCTGGGGCTGACATTGTCGTCACAGGCAGTGGCAAAGGAGGCCATGCCATCAAGGTAGCACCATGGAGGCCTTCGCAGGCTCTGGCAGGGAGTCCAGGTCCTTCTGTGCCCTTCAGGATGATTAAGCAGGGAGTTATGTGACTTGTATTGTTTAGGACATACTGCAACTCGGGCAAGAAAAGAAGGGATGACAAGGAGAACAGAAAGAATGTGAGGACACTGAGAGAATCCGGGGGACACACCAGAGCATTGCGCCAGCAGTGGGAATGGTATGGAAGAGCACAGACACCAAGGGTGCAGGCGCCTGCACAGTCGGTTTCCAGATGGAAAAACATCTTGGAAGTTATCTGACTCCGCACAGAAGGGGAGCAAAGAGGGTCCTGTTGAGGCAAGTGTAAGACAGGTGTGGGTGTGGGTGTCTGTCGGGGTGTGGGCATGTGTCACTGTGAGCCACAGCGCAGCCTGAGGGCATCGATGATCAGGAAAATGCGACTAGCTCTCGGGGGCAACGGACCAGATCAACCCCTTCAGTGGAACGTAGCATGCAGAAGTAGGAACTAAAGAGAACTGAAACACGGGTGTCAGCGAGAAAAACAGAGCCCTGGCTGGGCAGACAGTGACGAATTCTCTTCCCGCTGTGGGGTTGAGAGAATTCAGTAGAAACGGCTTGCAAAACAGACCAGATGTGCTGCATTGTGGAAAGGGTAAGAAGCCAAGGGTAGAGATTCTACACGAAATGTCACTGGCAAAGCTGGGTCAGAGGGTCTGCAAGTAGCTGTGCTCCCTGCGGCCCTAGGAGCAGAGGGAGAGGCGAAGAAAGGCCAGCGTGCTCAGGGGTCACGCAGCAGTTAGATGAAAATGAGCCACAACTCAGGGAAAGATGAGCAGAAAGCATGGTGGCCCCGCACTCAGGCTGCCATGAATATGAAGAAGGCGGTGCCATTCATAGTGTCAACATCAATGAAAATACAAGGCCCGACATTTATTGAGCATCTATTATGTGACAGTAGTAAGAGGGCCAAAGCTGAATGTCATGTATGAAACAAATCTATGTCCTCTAGAGCTCTGCTAACAGCTGGGGCTCTCTTTCACCTTCCTTTCATGACCGTGCCCGGAACATGGTGGACGCCTTCCCTGGAAGCTCACCTGAGGTGAGGCAGTCCACGTGGTTCCATGGGGAAGCAGGCTCATGAAATCGAGGAGTGTGCAGAACTGACCAGGAAAGGCGAAGCCCACAGAGGAGGTACCACGAAGCCAGTCAGAGCCCAATCCCACCAGCAAGATCCCGGAGAGGCAGCAGAGCACACCTGGTGCTCTAACCGGAAGTAAGTAGGCCATGGGTCCAGCAGCTTCCTGTCTGGTAGTGGTTGGGGATGACCTGTGGGCATCGTGGCCTCTGAGGGGCCAGGGTTGCCCTGGAGAAAGGCCTCGGGCAGAAAAGTCTCAGCCTTCTCCTCTAAGTGGCCTTTGGCATTGAGTGCTGGAGACACCAGGGCACGTGAGGTGTGCTTACTGCAGAGTCCTGTTCAGTTCAGCACTTGAACACAGTACCAGGGAATGGGGCCAAAGATAAATCCTGGGAGAGGAGAACTGGACACATCGAAGAACGACAACATGTGGATCAAGGATCACTGATTCTTTCCTCAGTCATGTTTCAAGTTAATAACTGCACTTTCAAGATCCCAATTAATATGAACATTATCTCACCAAGAGGTCAATAAAATGTCTACCTGGCCCTTCATATGTGGCTTTCCCAATGTAGAACCCACTGCCATAAATACCTTGTGGAAAATTATCCAAGGTTCTGTTCTGATTGAACTTAATAAAATGAGATTTTCCTATCAAATTTTATTTGTCAAATTTAGCAGGTTATGATTGCATTGCTATCACGCTGTAAGTATTCTAGAGTTTCTATTTGTATTCTATTTAATTAAGTATGCATGTTGCATGACTCAGGTAGTTGGTAGAATCACCTCAGACTAGTGAGCCACTGACAGTCGATATACTCAGACAGAAGAGAGGTCAAATGCCACTTAAATTCCAGGCACAATCTCTAAAAAAACCATCGTTCTTTCATACTTAGGTGGTATCACCATGAGTTAGCACAGGTGAGGTTTAGTTTATTACAAGGACCTTTGTCCTTGGAAAAACTTCAAAGGCCCAATATGTAAAATACAAAATATCCCTTTAAGACAGCTATTGAGTAGACTCTGAAGTGATCTTAAAACTGTCAATTGCCTGCTGGCTTTCTTAACAAATAAAAATCACAGCACATAAAAAGAATACCAGCTTACTATTTAAGGTAAATTTTTCTTACACAATCGTGTGTAATGTTAGCTTTTCCCTAACACTGAAATGGAATATTTGAGAGAAACATTGACTTGCTGACAAAAAAAAATTATTTCAGGGGTATAAGGTCATAACTCAAAAATATGGAAATTTAAAGTATCACAGATCTTCGGACATTTCAGACATTGTAATGGTTGATTTTATGCATTAATTCAGGAGATAGTCCTAGGTGAAATGAATATTTAAATTACTGAACTCTGGGTAAAGCAAGGCATCTTCCACAGCATGAGTGGGCTTCGCTGAGCAAGTGGAAGGTCTCAGTATAAGACGAACAGGTCGGGTTTCCCTGGGTCCCCACACAAAGCATCCAGTGGAATTTGATCTAAGCAACCTCCATAGTTACACAGGCCAATTTCTTCTACTAAATTTCTTTCTGTATTGACATATATGCTCTTGCTTCTGTTTCTTTTATAATCCAAATACAAGCCCTTAGCAAACTGTGAGATCTGGGCATGGAGAACTCCCCAAGACCCAGTCTGCAGTGTTCATGGCTCAGGCTGGGCAGTCTTTTGAATTTTTAACTTGTTAGATTTCAAAGAATCCACAGTATAGATGGCTGCATAGTAAGTGTACTCGACATCGGTTGACAACTCACAAATAACACCACAGTTAGTTTTCACATAAGTCCTGCGACCTATGGGATGGCATTAACCCTACACACTACAGTGTTTCTAAGGCTGTAGTGTGAGGTCTGGAATCAAGGAGAATTGATCTTGGGCAAATTTCTTCACTTCCCAAAGTAGCGGTTTCCTCTTCTGTAGCAAAGCAGAAAGATTGTATTTTCTCTATCGCGTGGGGGAATTACAGGTGACATAAACTACATAAAATCCTTTGACCTGTACCTGGCCTGCTGAGCACAGCTAGCATGCCGCTCCAGTTAGTGTGGCTTTTGAAGAGTGAGGGATCTGCCAAGACAACGTGAGCAAGAGACACCCTGCTGCTGTCTTCACTGTGCTGCAGGGTTCCTAAAGGACTTTGTGTCAAACCAATGTGTTCCGTGTTTCTACGTCACCCAGGGCTTTTGAAATATTCTACATGCACCTCAATTCTGTGTCTGCCAAGGGCTCCTACGGGAGGTGGCAAATCGCTAATGTGGTTCAGGACAGAGACCTAGAGGATCTGACGTCTAGCACAGCGACTCCGTTAATGGCTGTGTGGGATTAATTAGGGTGAGATTTCCGGAGCCAATGCCTGAGCCTGAGCGGGGCGGCATCCTGTCAGGTGGGCGAGCCATTTTAAGGCCAGGATGTGCTAAGCCAAGCTCGAGCCGAGGGCAGGGCACGAAAGGACGGTGGCCTCTCTGCTTTATTATAAGGAAAATTTATTTTTGTGAGGGGCAATAAACCTGCAGCACTCCCTGGGTGGGCTCCTGCCTGCCCAGGCGGTCCACCCGCTGCTGCTGCTGTGCTGTCAGGAGGACTCCTGTGCTCAGGGACTGAGAAGCTCACACGTTTAAACTGAGTCACTTCACATATTAAATACGGCGTGAACTAGCTTTACGATGTACAAGAATATTAAAACAACCAAACAGTATCATAGAAGAAATGATTTCAGTAAAAAACTAAGCCTTCAGAAAATGGTTGATTTTGTGTATGCACTATCTAGCATGTGATTACAAATGTCATAGAGTTATCACTATACTACCATTATACACATGTAAATGATATCAAGATTAATCAAATGCTATATTTTAATATCGATATTATTTTTACAGAGTAAATGTGAAAATGTCCCTCAGGTCTTAAATCAACTCCAGACGCCATTTGGAAGGTGGTGCTCTTAAAGACATGCCAAAGCAACGGCTGAGGGGTATGTTAGTATGTGATATAGAGGGGTAAGTGTCCCATGGCTTCAAATGTAGTTGCAGAGTGTGAGGGAGCCAAGAGAGTCCCACACGCACTGGACTTGGAACACCACATAGCCCACGCCGGGCTAGGAACCTTCCTCACCACTTCTGAGCCTGAGAACTCAGGGTGACTGACGGCGCTCTCTACTGGATCCATGGGACCGGGCATCCCACACAACTCACCCCCAAAGGGTACATAGTGTTGATGGGTCACACTACAGAACCTGGGGGAGAACCACAGGAGGTCACCTTGAATAAAGGCCTGGAATATTAGATGTTTGGCCTGGCCTAGAACAGGTCCACTCACATGATCCTCCTCATTTGCTCAGGCAGGGTGACCATAAACAGGAGCTCTGCCTGGGCAATTTAGTGAGCCCTTGCCTTAAAATAGGAAATTATATATTTATAATTATATATATATATATATATATATATATATATATATATATACACACACACACACACACACACACACACACACATATACATATACATATATACATACAATGGTAAAGCACTTGCTGATGTGTATGAAGTACTGGATTCAATCCCCAGCATTGAAAAATAAATTTTTTTTCAATGATAAAATTCATTTGCCTCCTTAAAATTTTTGGAAGTAACATTGTTTTTGATGGTTTCCTTCTGATTTGATATCATTAAGCTCTGTTATTGCTTCCATGTTTATTGTGTATAGCAATTTAGTAAAATATACTGTATACTTAGATGATGGTGGGACTACTCTATGATATCTCTTATTGTCTTATAGATAAAGACACTGCTAAAGGAAGAGAGAAGCACAGCCCTAGAACCTCACAGGGCCCTGAAGGTCTGGTGACAAGGAGCATCTCTTACCACACCCATCGGTGCCTTCAGGTGGACCCTTAACTGCTCTCAGCAACCACTCAGCACTGAGCAGCATCCCCAGACACTGCTTGGTTATTCCCATAGAACCATTTCAAGAAGGAATTTCATTCAGGCAGTACACGAAAAGGACAAACTGTGTTGCTGAACCCAGGACTTCTGTGGAAACCTGTCTGAAAGTCATTAGGTCCATATAACAGGCATTAAGCCATGTACCAGACAGGAGCCACCTGGACAGCAGGGCTTTCATCGGAATAATACAGAAAGTCCTCAGTTTTGAAACATGTGAGCTGTGAACTTTCCCAGGTGTACTGCTGAAGACTCACTTGGTTGGCTTACTGAGGAACCCCACTTCTGAACAGTCCCCTGGAATGGAATCTATTCCTAAGTGCAGGGTTTCCTGCATATCTAAAACTTGAGGACCACATAAGGCATATAGAATGCTTCCTTTCCATACTGTCCTTTACAACAAAAGATGTTCAGCTATCATTTTCATCCCCAGTTATAGACTGCAAAATGTCCTCCCAAAGAGGACTTCATACTCTCTACAACTTGGGAATGCTCTATTACAAATCAAAGGTCAAGCAGCTGACCTGAAGATAGAAAAATTGGCCTAGATTTCTTAGGCAAACCCAGAAAAGTCAGAAGTGACCTTAAGTGTAGAAAATGAAGAGCGCAAGGTCAGGAGTGGAGTGTGGCCACATGACTCCATTGGGACTCAACAGGAGAAGCCCTGCTGGCCATTGTTGGCTTTGAAGACAGGGGCTCCATGAGTCCTGCTTGTAGGTGGCCTCAAGCAAAGAAGACAGACTGTCTGTAGCATTCCAGAAGGATTGCCGGCACCTGGCAAGACCCTAACACACGTTTGAAGTCCCAAATTTTGTGGTCATTCTTATAGCCGTGACAGGAAGCAACTGGACCAGACAGCAGCAAAGCTCTCCCGCAGCCAAACACCGCGCCACTGTACGGCCGTTGACACGCCTAACGAGTCAGCTATCTGTGTCATCTTACTATGCAACAGGCTTTCTGATCTCAGAACTGTTATGAAAGAGTTAACAAAAATTACGGTGTTGGCCACATATACTTGTTCTTAGAGTTGCCAATACTATAACCAAGTTGCTTGCTTCTTTTCATGTAAGCTCGTAGCCCATGACAATTAGCTTGTGTCATTTTAAAAATAAAGGTTATTGTGCACACTGGTCAATTTGAGCAGTTTTTCTCTGGATAAACAAGTAAAGCAATAATCTTATAAATTAACTTCTTAGCCAATCATGTCATACGATTAACCCATTTCCTTCTAAATTCCGCATATACTCCTGCCAAAAACAAACAAACAAACAAACAAAAAACCTTGGAGAGCACCCAAGTCTTGCAGTCCACAACAACATAAAAAGCAAAGTACTTCTTGGTGATTTCACTGCAAAGCAGGCAGGGATCACAGCTCAGCTCTGACTGAGCACCGAGCGCCAGCCCCCTGCGAACACCCACGTACCAAGGAGTTGTTGTTCAGGTCCATCTTCCCGGCAAAGGGGCCCCACGTTGTTCCCACTGGAAGTTGCTGCCGACTTTGGATTTTTCGCTCCCCATCTTTCTGAAGCACCTCCAGCTCACCTGCAGGCAGTAAGAACAGGAAGTGAGAATGCTTCCACATGCGCCCTAGAAGAGCCGCCCCTTCCTGCATCTGCTTCATGAGCTCACTATTTCCTGAACTCATAAAAGAGAACTTACTATGTTCATCTGAAAAACAACTGATCTTGTTATCCTGAGAGGAAAATGAAACATACCCTTGCAGTTGCACTCCCATTTAGGGAAACATCTCTCTTGCCCCATCACACACATTAACAGCTGGGGTTGGGTCTAAGAACCGGAAATCATAATGCTTGTCCAAAAAGCACTGATCCATTGCCAACCCAGATTACAAGAAACACAAAGACCACAACTGAGGGTTAAATCCTTTAATTTTCTTAGATTCTTGGAGAACAATACCCAGATAGTATCTAAAGTACATGGTAATTTTCTGAAATTAGTAATAAGTTCAAACAATAAAAGAGTTACATATATAAAAAAGTAGTGAGTGACACTTCTTTTTTCAAAGACAAAATGTTTCAGTAAGGGAGCTGGGGAGATAGCTTGGTGGTCTAAGCACCTGCCTGGCAAGTGCAAGGACCTAGGTTCCATCACTGTTACCACATGCCACGCTGGCCCTGGAACTCAGGGTATGCTGTGCTGGGCACAAAAACTGGGCACGGTGGCACATGCCTGCTAGCCCAGTGTGGAGGAGGCTGAGGCAAGAGGATCACTATGAGTCTGAGCTGCATAGCAAGACCCATTTTCAAATAAATAAATAAAAGATTTAAATTTTTTAAATGACCTTTTGGGTTGGGGAGATGGATCAGTGGCATAAACATCTGCCTGGCACCACAAGGACCCAGGTTTGGTCCCTGGTGCTGCAAGTCATGCTGACCAACAAAGCCAGGCATGGTGGCACACACCTGTAATTCCAGCACTGGGGAGGCTGAGGCAGGAGGGTCACTATGAGTCTGAGCTGCATAGCGAGACTGTGTACCAAATAAATGAATAAGTAAATAATAAATGTTTAAAAATGTTTCAACAAGATAGCTACTTTTCTCTAGATGCTATTTTGGATGGGATTCTATGCTACAAAGTGGTTGGGACAGATAGTCTGGAGAAGTGGCTGAGGACTACTTCCCTCCATGTATCTTCAATCATTAGAAAGAAAGGAAAAAAACAAAGACTGCCCACATAAACACATGAAGTACAATTTACTAAGCAGTTTAAGAAATACTAAATTTATTAACATACAAGTAAAGGAGGGCCTCAAAACTTCAAATAGTAGCTTAACCATTGTTTCAGGTAAACTGAAAAAAAAAGTCTCAACCAGCAAGTAGGAGTTCTCAGTTTTCTGTAAACAATTAAATTGATGATACTTATGTACCAAAGAGTATTGTATATCACCATGCAACATTTTTGTATTTTAAAATGTTACCATAATAATACAGTTTACTTGCTTTTTTAATGATATTTATTCAGAGTCTATTCTTTAGTTGACATAAAAATGGCAAAGAATTAAGTGTGAAGAAGTATAAATGAGAATCCACACAGAACAGAAAGTTAAAGAAAATTCAAAATGGAGTGGGCTGCATTCAGCAGTCCCATGCTCTAATGGACACGTGTGTCATGGCAGTGGCAGGTAGCTTATTCGGAAACGGCCACCGTGGCTTCTTTTCCAGCTAGGAGCTACACTCGACTATGTAGACTCTGTCTTGACATTTGTAAAGCACATACCATCAGCCTGAATGCAGTTTTATCTGTTCTTTATTTCTCTGCATTTGTGTCACTCTCTCATAATAACTAAAATTCCAGACACAATTTTTGTTTTTATTTCTGCTTTTCCAGAAGAACCAAAATCAAACTATATAAACTACACATTGAGTAATACTTCAATTATCTCATTATGAAACACAGATTCACCTGTCTCAACTTCAACGTGCAATTCTCAGAGCACTGTCATGCTCATGGTCAAAACCTTTACTTTATGCACGGTCCTCCTACCCCCTCTCCTCTCATGCTCCTGCCTCTTTGCGTGACCCCAGGCCTGAAATGAAAGAGCTCCTTCAGCGAGCATGCAGCTCCTCCTCAGCCCTTTTCCTCTGGGGGCTGCCATATCTAAAGGCAATCAGTCATTGCAAAAAGAAATCCAGAAAGGTGCAGTAGGTGCAGGCTTCGATAAGATCATTTTATAACTCAAATTCCTCTGTGATACAGGAGGATGATGTTCAAGAATCCAACCCTGATCCTTATGCAGAAGCCAGAAAATATGGGACAATAATGATTAGTTTTTAGTATATAGAATAACAAGTTGATTTCTGAGATTCACCTTTGAAGTCTGTCTCACTCTTGTACTGTAGCTGTCCTGAAGTTAGACGCTTTGCAGGGAACTTTCTTCAAAACTGAAACATGCAAAATAGTGGACAGGAAGGCAAGAAACCACTGGAGGGAAAACATCCCTGCATTATGTGTGCTCTTGGATGATGTAGTTATGTATGTACATACATATGTATGTATGTATGTATGTATGTATCTATTTATGTGGAATCGGGGATTGGACTCAGGACTCTGTGCTTGCCAGGCGAGCCCTTATTCCACTGAGCTGTCTCCCCAGCCCTGATGCAGTTATTTAAACTGAGGATAAACTTTCTGTTTGGAAAAAAAAAAAAAGTCCAGTTTCTATCACATAGGAACTCCCAGTGTTCTTCAACTATGCTCACATTTTTAAAAGTTTCTTCACAATTTTCCATTGAAAACTGACAAATACTTCACTCCCTCAGCTAACTAGCACTTAAGAATTTTCTTTCCAAAACTTTTTCTTGTTTTTACACATTTTAAAAAATAATGTCCCATTTAAGCAATGCCAGAGGAATCACGATAACTTCTGAAAGCTCTTAAAAGGTAATTCATCCTCTCTTTCTGCTGCTGACCTATTTCTTTCATAAAAGATTCCAGCTTAGTCAAGATGACTCCTCATTTATACCTGTGGATTTACAGACAGGTCTGTCTTAATGGATTGAGAACTACAAACTTGGGCAAGATCTTAGAGTGATACCCAAGTGTCTCCAAAGTTTTTGGGTAGTACCTGGTTTAAAATTGTACACAGGCCAAACCTACTTTTGTAAGTGCTTAAAGGTGGCCATAAGAAAAAGTCCAGTAATGGGCCATGCTAACCAGTTAATCCTTTCAGTATTAGTAGGCAAACAGCAAACCTTGATGTTCTTTCTTACCAAGAAGCTATTTTGAGGTTTAAAAAAGTCTTTTCTGTTATTGCTATATTATTCAAAATTCATTTATTCACAATTTATAGAAAACCACAGGCATAGTGCAAATCATTATTATATATACACAATTATCAAGGTTAGGCTGATGACAACAATAAAAATAGGATATAATAGTAATGGAAGTTATATTTCAGTTACATGTTACTTAAGAGTATAATTCAATATTTTTCAAAGATGAATAGATGTCATGAAGAAGAAATATCATTATACTAAACATAAAAAGAAGGTTTTTTTAGTTCCAACTCTACTTTTTTAAGAAAAGTATCCAAATGGCCATAAATAGCTCATGCCTTTGCTGGCATTTGCTTCATCATTGTTCACAGAAAGCTCCATACTCCCTACTTTGTGTCTTCCAACTCTGACAGTCCATGTGGGTTTGGTTTTCTTTCCCAGACATGAGATATTTTGGGAAGCAGCCAGAGCCTGGGCCAGTGGTCCAAGCCCCACGACTTCACAGCAGCCTGATAGAGCAGATGCTGCGGGAAACCACAGGGCGCCGTGACGTCAGAAGGCAGTGCCTCCGCGGAGTCCGGCTGTGCCTTCCTCTATGTTCTATCCACTTCCATACTCATCAACTCTCTAAATACCAAGCACTACACAGAGAGCCCTGCCTGCATAAAGCAAGGAACCGCAGCAACCCTGCCCTGGAGCACACTGCAGGGCTCAGTTGGCATGGCTTGGAGGGTTAGAGCGCAGGAACTTATTCAGCATCTAGATTTTAAGAGTCCTGGAGCTGCAGACCGATGGTGAACTTCAGGCCCATGTCTTGCATGTGTGCAGGCCAGCAGGTGTGGACTCAGAAGTCCACAAGGGATGGACTCAGAAGTCGAAGGAGGGGTTCAGTCAGGGTCTCTGAAGCATGAGGGCAGGAAAGGTCAGTGTGCCCACGGAGCCCACCCGTGTGTGGAGCAGAGGCTTCTGAAGCTCCACAGTGGAGCCCCTGGGGGTGAGCACCACTGGATGCAGAAGGGTGACCACAACAAGCCAGTGGCCAGCGGGAGCAAGGTCCTGGGCCTTGTGCTCGCTGCTGCCTGCAAGGAAGACTGAGGCGGAACACCCTTCTCATAAGGCAGAGGTAAACACCAACTCAGGTAACAGACTTGGAGTCTCGCCTGCCTTTCCTTTGTTTCCCAGGTTTACTTTTGATCCCTGATCTGAAATTATACTATAAAGCTACTGTGATACAATCAGCATGTTACTGGCATAAAAACAGACCTGAGGATCAATGGAACAGATTACAAGATGCAGACACACCTGCAAACACACTCAGCTACCTTATCTTGGATAAAGAGGTCAAACACGCTCACTGGAAGAAAGATAGCCTCTTTAATAAATGGTGCTGGAAAAACTGGCTTTCCACACACCAAAGACTGAAACTAGACCCATGCCTATCACCATGCAAAAGCTACAGTCAAAATGAAGCAAAGATTTAAATAGTAAAACAGAAACACTAAATCTTCTAAAGGAAAAGATAGGTAGAAATCTTAAAGACATAGGGGTAGAGAGTTCATGAACAAAAGTCAGACTTCCTAGGAAATGCTTGAAAGAATCAACAACTGGGATCTCATCTTTTTTAAAAGTTTCTGCACTTCAAAGAAAATCTCCAACAGAGTAAAAAGAAAACCCACAAGGTGGGAAAAATTATAGCCGAATGTCCCTTTGATGAGGCCTTTTATCTAGAACATAGATTCTAGATAAAAATCAGGTTACCCAAATTCAAAGACCCAGTCCAAAAATGGATATTTGAGATGAAGAGACATTTCTCAGAGGAAAAAATGTAAATGGCAAGTGAATATATGAAAATATGTTCACCATCATTGGCCATTTGAGAAATGTAAATTGAAACAACGCTGAGATACCAGCTCGTCCCAGAAAGAATCTCATCAACAAGTCAGCCAATAAAAAATGCTGGAGGGACTGTGGGGGAAAAGGAACACTTCTGCCCTGTTGGTGGAAGTGCAGACCAGTACAATAATTGT